>CAJNDT010003535.1:430000-472500 GCA_905221615.1 Symbiodinium sp. CCMP2592
GGGTTGTGATTTGAGCACCCCGCAAGCACGAAACCACACGGTCGTGGCACGGCGACTTAGATTTGACAATTCAGAATAATTCTGGAGTCGTTTCGTGATTTTCAAGCACCGGACTTACATGCAATCTGTACAGAATACGCGTAAGCCCCAAATAATCGGACCCTCACCGTAATGCGACGTAGCGTCGAAACCCAATCTTCAATCGTTGCTTCTCACATCCGCCATCAGTCATCACTCCTAGCTGTGAAGCGATTTCGGACTTATGGGGTTTATGGTTTCCTGGCCCTGAGTTCAAACCCCCTCAACTCTAACCTTGCCTAGGCCTAGGCCCCTTTGCATGGTGCCCTCAATCCCCATATGGGAGTTTCCGAAAATAAGTAAGGGTACCTTATTTTGGGGTCCTTACAGTAAGGATCCTACTATTTAGGGTACTATATTAGGGCTCACTATTTCCGGAAACTCCCATATGGTTCAACCCGGAAGGATTGTGGCTCTTGCCTGCCATCCTATCCGTCCTCGGCGGCTCCAAGGAAAGGGCAGCTACTACAGGGGCTTCAATAATTACCTATACTATTGTGGGGGTTCCTAGTATAAGTATAGTATCAAGAGTTTTTCCAATCACAACGGACGAAGTGGAGCAGGAGCAGTCGTGGCATCGTCGCCTTCGTCGTCGAGTTGTACATAGTAGTAGTAGCAGTAGTAGTCGCAGTAGCAGTAGCAGTAGCAGTAGCAGTAGCAGTAGCAGTCGCAGTCGCAGTCGCAGTCGCAGTCGCAGTCGCAGTCGCAGTCGCAGTCGCAGTCGCAGTCGCAGTAGCAGTAGCAGTAGCAGCAGCAGTAGCAGTAGCAGTAGCAGTAGCAGTAGTAGTAGTAGTAGTAGTAGTAGTAGTAGCAGCAGTAGTACTGGTACTAGTACTAGTACTAGCAGGAGCACTAGTAGTAGTAGTAGTAGTAGTAGTAGTAGTAGTAGTAGCAGCAGTAGTAGCAGTAGTAGTCGCCGTCGTCGCAGCAGCAGGAGGAGGAGGGGTTGAAGTTGGAGTCGCTGCAGCAGTTGTGTAGGGGTACAGGAGTACAGGCGGTTTAGGGTTTAGGGCTTAGTATAGGAGTACAGCAGTCTAGTAGGAGGGTAGTTGTAGCAATAGCAGTACAGTAGCAATAGCCGTGCAGTAGCAGTAGCATCGATATCAACGGTTCCAAGGAGGCATTCATAGCAATAGTAGCTTCGCAGCACAATATTTACAATGCCAGTACCGCTGGCGTTGCTGGGTTCGACGAGCAGGAGTCTGAGCACGAGCTATGCTCGCAATCGTAGTCACGATAGTTGTATCACTCATTCAAGAAACTCAACCCTAAACCCTATAAACCTAAACCCTAAAAGAACCGTGACAACAGTGACAATGCGGCCTTCTCCTGCACGCCGAAGCATGGAAAAGCTTTACTAAGAGCATCATCCCCATGCATGTTGCGACTTTATACAGGGCCCTTACTGTAAATGTCATACCCGGAGCATGCTGCCAGGAGTCGAAGGTGGAGCCTGCGTCATGAACATCGCAGAGGAGCATATAGATCGTATTCCATCAGCCAGGCCTGGATGTGGCCTCTCAGTGGAACGGGAGGTTTCTTATACTTCAGTGTTGCTGTTAGCGGCCATTTCGGGAGGTGCCTTGCGGTGTGAAGCCTCTGATACGGAGGCTAACGCCGCGCCCCTTCTTCTGAGACTCCTTTTATTGGCTGAGCCTTAAATGCTCAGCAAATTTTCGTTCCGTCTTTCGAATCCCTGCGCTGCCAGCCTCCATATGGAGATATCGGGCAGAGCACATGGGTTCCTACCCAAAGCTATTCGTGCAGACGGTGGCTTATCCATCTGCATGCCGTTTCTTCCAGCACGGTTCTGTGCACCTTTGGAGTACCATCTCCCTGGGAAGCAGGGGGGGTGTAATATAGGGGGTCGATATAATTGAGAATAACATCCTCTTTTAGGCCCTTGCATGATCGTTTCAGGCCCTAGCACGATCGTATAACATACCCCAAACCGCGACATGATAGAATCCTTAAAGTAAAAACCGTAGAAAACATTATGCAGAACCCTTACAGCCTTAAGTGGACGTCATTTTTGATTTCGATGGTTATTTATGGCCCCTATAAATCCACTGGTGTAACAGACGTCGGGAGCTTTATTTCTGTGCTCTGCGCTTGGCACTCTGGCCGAGCTTTGCGCCGTGCTTCAACTAGGATGCCCAGTAGTACCCTTATTCCCTTTTTGTAGTCCTAGGTTCCTCATAAAGTTACCCAATACCAAAAAGAGAGGCCTTTTTATTCTTAGGTTACTGGGTATCCTAGGCAAGCACACGCTCCGTACTTCGCCTGTGGTCCCCTGTCTGAGGCTTGCGGGTTTAGGCTTTAGACTTCAAGGTTTCGGGTTTAGGCTTTCGACTTCAGGTTCAAGGCTTCGGAACTCTTAACCCTAAACCCTAAATTCAGGTTTTAACGTTCAGGTCTGATTGACAGGGCCGTTGCCAGCAACTCGGCCGGCGAGTTGCTGGGCGACAGAGGCCGGCTGTGCGCCAGTGCTGTGCCATGTGACTCCGGCTCGGAGTCGTCGGCTTCCCCTAGGCAAGGGATCTATAAGGGTTCCTTTAAAGGGATCTATAGGGTTTAGGGATCTATTGACCCATGTATTAAGGCTTTTGGGCCCAAAGACCATGTTATGTAAGGCTTTTGGGCTGTTTTGATGTCCAGGGTTCCTGTGTGAACCTTTGATAGTTTTAGGGTCCTCAATCTAGGTTTCTGGGATGCGTCATTCTATAAGTGTATTTGGGTTATGTGATCAGTACTGGAGCATAGACCTCATGCGTTCCTACCTGACCTGGCTTTTCCTGTCCAAAGGACACATACGGCCAGGAAGGAGCCACACTTCCAAGCATCCTCAACGTCCGACAAATGCAGCGACGATCTTTCCCCACCCTCGCGCGTAGGGTTGTTAGAATGTAAACTCAGCCATTCTCCGGTCTACACCTCTTCCGGTCTCCATCTACGAGTCCCCGAAGTGTCCCAGACGGGGAGTCCATCGCATCCCTTCATCTGTAGGGTGTGGATGTTCGAAATAAGATCAACTTTTGTTTTGGGAAAGGGCCTTAAACTCCGCACTTGCACCTTTAATAAGGACCTTCAGCCCCTAACCCCTAAAAAACACCGACAAAAAGCAGTGTTGGCCCTTTGGTCTTGCGGTTGCTACTTGGAGGTTCATGGATAGTTATAAGTAGGGTGATAAGTAGGGTAACTATACTCTTAGCCCATATTGGGTGACTTCTAACCCCACATATAACTACCCATGAACCTCCAAGCAAGGGCTGCAGGCTGAGGAAGATTGAAGCCCCCCCAAGGTTTATGGCCTTAAGCGCTGTGAACGGGGAAGCCCTCCAGATTCGCGGCTTCAAGGATTTAGGGGTTGGTGTTCAGGATTGGTGGTTCTGGGTCTAGTTTCGGGTTTAGGATCCTAACCCTAGGCCCCTACTTGGAGGGTCGGGGGACTTAGTAAGTAGGTAGTAAGTAGAGTTATAAGTACCCTAAAAGGGACCCTAATTGGGGTTATGGCACTTTTAAGTCCCAAAAATAACCAGTTACTAAGTCCCCCGACCCTCCAAGTAAACCCAAACGCTAGGGTCTAACCATCCTGAAGGTCCCTACAACTTGAGAAGTACCTCAAGGAGAAACGGCCCACAGCCCTAAATTTGATAAACCCTTCCGGTAGTGGGTGGATAGCCTAGCCTGCATCCCTAATACCCTAAACTAACCCCAAACCTCATAAACTCTGAACCCAAACCAGCAACCCCTGAACGCCGAAGCTCATAAACTCTAAATCCCCATTGCTCTTCAGCTCTAAACCCCAAACCTCATAAACTCTAAACCCAAACCAAATAACTCCTAAACCCTAAGCCCCCAAACCTCATAAACTCTAAACCCAAACCAAATAACTCCTAAACCCTAAGCCCCCAAACCTCATAAACTCTAAAACTTTCTTAAGCGCATAACGAAGAACTCCTGAGCCTAGCTGAAGACAGGACTGAGGGCTTTAGGGTTTAGGGTTAAGGCTTTAACCCTTAATGGGGACCCCTACCTTATAATGGGCTATATAATGGATACATCATGGCTATATTATGGGTATATACCTAGGTGTCCTTATTAGGGGTTTAGGGTTTAGGGTTTTGGGGTTCCCTCCTTTTACCCTAGGCTTTACAAAGCCTACTATTTGCTTAAGAACCCCCAAAATATAGAAAATAATAATCCCTATATTACCCCTATAAGGAATATATATATATATATATATATATATTTTATTTTTTATTTTTTATTTTTTGGGTGTTCTTAAGCAAATAGTAGAAGCTTGAATCCGGCGACGCGTCTTGGCTCCAAAAGCGTCCAGCCCTACGCAGCGCCATGGGTCCTGCAAACTGGAGGCCAGTCGAAGGTTTAGGGTTTAGGGTTTAGGGGTTTAGAGTTTAGGGTTTTAGGGTTTAGGGTTTAGGGGTTCCTTCAAAACTTACCTTTGGTTAGTAGGGAATGGAAGAATGGTAACAACGGAGTTAGAATTGTACCCCATTCCTCAATTCCCGACAAACCAAAGGCAAGAAAAGGGTTCTATAAGGTTTCCAGGGTTTAGGGTTTAGGGGTTCCTTACAGAGTTTTGGACGGGTTCCTTTAAGGGTGTTACGAGGGATCCTTAGAGGGTTCTGTAAGGGTTTCTTAGGAAGGGGTAAAAAGGGTTCCTTACACGGTTTGTAGATTGCTTCCTTTAAGGGTTCTGCAAAGGATCCTTAAAGGGTTCTGTAAGGGCTCCTGAACGGGTTTTTAAAAGGTTCCTTACAGGGTGTTAGAAGGGTTCCCTTAAGGGTTCTACAAGGGATCCTTAGAGGGTTCTGTAAAGGCTCTTGAAAGAGTCTTTACAGGGTTCCTTACAGTGTTTTAGAAGGGATCCTTAGAGGGTTCTGTAAAGGCTCTTGAAAGGGTTCAAAAAAGGGTTCCTTACAGGGTTTTGGAACGGATCCTTAGAGGGTTCTGTAAAGGCTCCTGAAAGGGTTCAAAAAGGGTTCCTTACAGGGTTTTAGAAGGGTTCCGTTAAGGGTTCTAAAGGGATCCTTAGAGGGTTCTGTAAGGGCTCCTGAACGGGCTCGCGGTCTACTAGGTTCCTGCAGGGTTTACATAGAGCCCTTCGAAGCTTTCAAGCCGTTTGGGGTTCGGGGTCAGTTTAGCAAAACCCGAAAATCCGTATGAGAACGTCAGCATGGTTTGAAACCACAATCCTTCTTATCCCTATCCAGCAGTATCGAGTTTTCTTTACAGTAGTCAGTGGCATTCTTGCCTGATTTTGATTATTCCACTTTAGTTTCTTCACTCGGTCCGGTAGTAGTATCTAACCGTTGAGATTGACACCAACTACAAAGGGTGATTGCGCACCATTGCACTACCCCAAGACGTTTGTGCAACACCCTTCAAGCCCGCGCACTTAGACCGCCTAGAATCTAATTCCAGGGTTTTTGGGAGTCTCCGAGAACATCCTGCTGCCGTAGCCCCATAGTCCTAAACACGAATCTCTAAAGTGCCGGTGTTCCCCCAGAATTACTCTCGAAGCTTGGCAAACGTTCTGTGCTCTTGCAGCTGGTGTGAAGGTGTTTGCTGGTATGGTTATGGGCAGAATAACACCCCTCAACCTCAAACCCTTCGGTACAGGGCAGTCTTCTTGTGCCTGCTCCTCATCGGCTGCCGGGCAGTGCAGGAAGACGTCTGCGAAGATGAGGGTTCATCTTCTCTTCAGGCCACACGCTCCACCAAACATGAGGGTTTCACAACAAGCAGAGGTAGTTATGTGGGGTTCCTTCTAGTCAGCTCATGAATTACGGCGCCCATGGGCCCCCTGTGTTCTACTAGGGTTTGGTACCTGGGGTGTCGGACATGAGGGGCTGGGGCTTAAGGTGCCGGGTCTAGAGAAGAGGATATCTAGCTTCGAGTGATTTTTTATATGTTTCATGATGGTGGCTCTGTTTTGAGTCACGTGAAGCTCAGGTGAAGCACCAAAGAGCCGAGGAAGTTCAATCTCCACCGAATCGCGGCCCATCCTCCGCCCGCTCCCGGCCTCGTCAACCGGGTCGCCGCTTCTTTCGCCGTCGCAGAAAAGGCCACCACGGCTTTTACCGTCGCCAGAAGTGGTTAACTGAACCACCTACGACAGCGGCTCCTGAATCTGATCCTGGAAAGCAGTGTTGCATCTTTAATCGCATCGGTTTCTTCGCATTTTGTACGCAAGAGGACGCCACGTGCTTGCTGAATCAAATCGGGGATGATAATGATATCGCCTTCGATATAGCACCAGATCAGCGCACTGTCGTCTACACCGATGGCTCACAGATCGGCACCAGGGCCTTAACAGAAAGTTTCGAAACTTTTGGGAGTTTCTGAAAATAGGGAACCCCAATATAACACTCTACATAGTATATAGGATCCTTATTATAATTACCCCCCAAAGTAAGGCTTCGCCGACATTACCGACCCCTACAGCCCCACCGGAACGGGTTTGAGTACCAGCTTCTGGAGCCCCAACGACGTGGCAGTCAAGGACGATACGTGTTTGGGCCCTGAAGAACCTACCTTTTCAGGGCAAAGTAGCATTCTTCTTTTTGGACCTAACCCTATACCTTAAGCCCTAAGCCCTAAACCCTAAACCTTAAACCGAACCCAGAGACTCCAATATCCCTTAATTAGGGAATAACCCTTTAATCATATTAGGGATCCTACTATAATTTAAGGTATATTCCTTAATTAAGGGATATTGGAGTCTCTGGGAAGAACCTACCTTTTCAGGGCAAAGTAGCATTCTTCTTTTTAGACCTAAAGAACCTACCTGCTTTTTCGGGTTGCTGACTATGGATCTCTTGATATTAAAGTCCTTAGAAGGGTAGGGTTTAGGGTTTAGGGTTTAGGGTTTAGGGTTTAGGGTTATTCGGGGTTCAGGTTTGCCTTAGCCATACGCCGCGAGCAGCTGATCGTCGTTAATATTACGTCTCAAACCTCCGTGCACACCATTGAGCTTGGAGAAAGGGCAAATGACATCACTATCAGTCCAGACAGAACGATTGCGGCCATTGCGACTGACGGTAGCTACATGGTCCAGGTGAACATCTCTGATTCGAACCCACTGGCCTGGACAACGCAGGAAATAAGCGACATTACGAACATTACATACGACGGCGCCAAGGTTGAAATTCGGGCAGACAACATCGCAGTGCTGACCCTGCAGAGCAACTCCGTGCTCATACTGAACCTGACGGATGCCACAATCCTCAACAGGTTCTCTGCCGGCGAAGTGAATGTCACTGGCATCGACACGATTGAGGACAAGCTGTACTATCCATACTCGCCAACGTAGAGTTGGTGTTGCTGTTGTTGTTGCTGGCCAGCTTTCTTGTCAGGGTCGTATAGCCGAGGAACTAGATACACAAGCTACCCATATCACATAACGAGCCCCGCCCGAATCCGAACCCGAACGCCCCCTTCCCTTGCGAGAATGGACCCGAACCCGAACCCCAACCCAAAAGCAGAACCTTCCCCCACCTTCTCCCTTAAAAAACCTCGTTTCCTAGCATCCCCAAGCTCGGCCTCTCGCGGTCTTCTGCCCTTTAACAACCTTCGAACCTCCCCTCGCCCTCCCCCTCCCCCTCAAACCTCGGAGTAAGCCCACAGAGAACGGTGGACCTCGAGGACGAACCTAGAGGAAACTACACCAAACCCTGTGAGCAAAACGCCTAGGGTTTAGGGTTTAGGGTCACATCTGACACAAGAGCATCTAATGACGCAGACGGCTTGGCATGATGCGCAAGCAGCTCGGTACTGCTACCTCGCCCCCTCCAGACATCGGAACCTCCGAAGCTCCAAACCTCGGAACCTCCCCCCGTCCCCGCATGGAACAAAAGGCTCCAACCTGAACCTCCCCCTTCCCCCTCCCCCCTGTCCGACCTCTGCATCTCCAAACCTCCGATCTTCCACCCCTCACCCCCCCGTTCTCAATCGAACCACGCTGGTTCGGGTTCCAGGTGGGGCACTCAATATGGAGCTACCCAAACCTACTTTTTGTAGGGCCTTTGTTTATAAACTTCGTATTGGGGTTCATAATAAGAGCCCTCAGCAAATAGGGCTGTATGGTATGTCGTAGTCACAGTAGCTTAAGGTCGACCAGGCGAAATAGCAACCACCGCAGCCTCGTGCAGGACGGCTTCATCACCTTGAACTCCAGCCTCACGAATGCAAGGCCAGCCATGGGTCCCCGTAGTACCTTTGTGCCCTTTTTGTTTTGGGTTTCTTGTGGTAAAACTGAATAGTAGGGACACTTTTGTACCTTGATTTTGTGGGGGGTTACTTAGAAGGGGCCCCCACCCTGTAATAGTGACTATAAGGACTAGATTAGGGCCCTATTATATTCCTATTATACCACTATTACAGGGTGGGGGCCCCTTCTAAGGGATTACTGCGAAACTAGGCGGGAGCCGTGGGGTGTTGCTTGGCTCGGTGATTCCACCTTCTTTGCTACGGCGGACCGGCGCAGTCGACACTTGCCTCGGTGTTGCCACACCCAATCAGAACCCTAAACCCTAAACCCTTATGGGAGTTTCCGAAAATTAGGGGTACCTTGTTTTGGGGTCCTTCTGATAAGGATCCTACTATTTAGGGTACCATATTAGGGTCTCCTATTTTCGGAAACTCCCTTATCCCTGAACTGTAAGATTGTCTGACGCCTATGTTGGGATATTCCTCACCTCAAACCAAGGAGGCTTCAGCATCTTCGACCAGAGTGGAGAGCTTGTCTTCACTTCGGGGAATCAACTTGAGCAGTTGGCTGTTTCCTGAAAAGAGTAATTCAGTGAGGTTTCACATGAGTTCTGAAGGTTTGGGGTTTAGGGTGTAGCATCCAGGGTAGCAGTACAAGGTTAGGGAACCGGGCATGCAGGTTTCTCTTGGCCACTATCCTGAGTCAACTGCGGATGAGACCAGCATTGACGTTCGGAATGTGGAGTATGGGACGGTCGACGGTTGCCAGATGCTCTTCGTCCAGTGTATTAGGGCGAGCCTCACCTTCGTCTTTGAGGTTTCGGACCCTTCAAAGCCCGAATTCTTGCAGGTATTGCCCGCCATCATGAGGCCTAGCCAAGGGAAGCTGGTGCCCGACCGACATCTTTTTGTTTCGATCTCGGAAGGAACTACCTATTCAGACATTGAAGCAGGCTTGGACTTGCATCTTAGCGGCTGAGTGGACACACTTTGCACTTTTTGTGATAAAATTATATACATAACCACTATACAACTGAAAGTTTACACTTTGCACTTTTCGGGAAAATACATAACCACTATACAACTGAAAATTCACACTTTTGGGGGGGCGTATGAACTCAGCAACTAAGGTACCAGTGTTCACGGTGGCCGAGGCAGTTTCCCTTCCTGGAGTCCCGAGACACAGAAGATGGCACGCCCATTGGATGGACGTCTGTGGCCGGCCTAACCGGTGAGGAAGACGGCACGTTGTATGGCATCGAGGGTGACGAAATGGAGGTGCAGACGCAAATCCTAGTTATTGACAGTCACCAGCAACCTCCGCTGATCACAGAAGCCATCTCCGTGACATACCCGAATGGCAGCTTGGTGGAGAAGTTGCAGTCTCAGGGGATCGAGCGCATCCCCTCAGGCTTCGCGATTGTCGAGAAGTCTGGGCGTCTGCATCTTCTCAGCACCTCCGGTGTGCTTCAGGCGTCCTTGGAGGTCCAAGTCTTCGGCAGCCTCAGCGGCGTGGCCTACGATCCGAGTCTTGGTCTCCTTCTTACGGACACCAGCGGCTTCGTGCAGTTGTGCGATTTGCAGCCGGCCTGTGGCTTGCGCAACTTCAGCTACGCGGTGGATGCCATTGAGTCGCAGGAAACCACCTTATGCTTTCAGAGGTGAGGGTTCAATGCCTGCGACTTCGAGCATGGCTCTGTCGTCTTGAGATGTCGAAGATGTACGAAGACGTGATAGCCCTGTCTCGCATACTGCCTGGGTAAGTAGCTAAGCATCGTGGCAACGAGTGACGCTACAGATCAGAATTGGCCGCAAACCCCAAAGGCGAAGCCGAAGTCCTGTGGCAGGACACTGACGCTTCGGTGGAGCTGCAGGACGTGGCAGCGATAGGGAATGGCACCTTGCCTGCAAGACTGCCATGAAGGGCTCGGAACATGAGAGCCTGCACGGGTCGAAACATCCTTCGATTTCCCAGGTGTCGCATAGGAGGGCATTTTCAAGTTTGGGTGCCCTTTCTCAGACTCTACTTGGTAATCCTTCGTCCCGAGGCACCTTCCTGTTCCTGGAGACAGACGGCCAAGGCATCTTTGATGCCGCAGTCGGCAGGATTTACAAGGCTCCGCGGTGCATCCAACTTCCTAGTTGCCTTGACCTGCGAACCCCTACCCCCCAAACCTCGATCAGCAGCCCACGATGCCTGCTCTCCCAAGAATAACTTAATGAAAGGCCTAGGCGATTATATCCAGGTCGTATCATTACTAATGGCGCGTAGTCGACCGGCAACTGTGCGTGCGTTTGATTCTGCGTCGTTTTCGGTTTGCCAAGAAGCGACCGATTCCGCACAAAGACATGCTGAGGGATGTGTTATTGCACCATTGCCAAGAGCATCGCAGCACATGCAGCCGCATATGCAAGTTCTGTCGCGGCCTTTACACCCATTCGCATGGTAACTTGTCCTACGCTACAGATTAATCACAAGCTCTCTTTGGCTGGGAAAGGGCTCGTTTGATCCCTCCAGTTCAGAAGGACTGACCCCGAAACCCTCAAGCTCCTAAACCTTCATCCCATAGACCCTGAACCCTACCTAGGATGCCCAGTATAGTACCCTTATTCCCTTTTTGTAGTCCTAGGTTCCTCATAAAGTTACCCAATACCAAAAAGAGAGGCCTTTTTATTCTTAGGTTACTGGGTATCCTAGCTACCTAAGCCCCTACATAAACCCTAGGCCCTAGAACCCAATAACCCAGCAACCCTAGAACCTTAGAGTCCTAGCCCCAAAAACCCCTATTCTACTTATTAAGGCCCCTAAATTAAAGTACCCCTTATAGATCCCTGACAGTAGCCCTAAAAGACCCCTTTATAATAGCCCTTTAAAGGAGCCCTATAACCCTAAGCCCTAAGGGTCCGTGTACTCATATAGTATATACATTGGCCTTAATGTAGTCCCTATATCGGTACTTTGGGGCTCATGTATCTCTATAGAACCCTTATAGGAACCCTTATAGGAGCCCTTAAAGGAACCCTATATGGGTACATGGGCCCTTAGGGTTCCTCTAGGTCAAAGCCCTCCAACCCTAAGCCCCATGTTTCAAGGCAGAGCTCCCGCAGTCTGGGGGCAACCTATCGAAGCCTCATGGCATGGTTGGTTTAGGGTCTAGCGGTTTTTTGGGGTTTTGGGGCTTAGGGGTTGTAGGGGTTTACGGGTTTAGGGGTTTAGGGGTTTTGGGGATTTGGGGGTTAGGGGTTCAGGGGTTTTGGGGTTTAGGGGTTGTAGGTGTTTTGGGGTTTAGGGGGTTAGGGGTTTAGGGGTTTAGTTTAGTGTTTGGGTTTTGCGGTTGTAGGGGTTTAGGGGTTTAGGGGTTTGGGGGTTTTGGGGTTTAGGGGTTAGGGGTTTAGGGGTTTAGGGGTTTAGGGGTTGTAGGGGTTTGGGTGTTTTGGGGTTTAGGGGTTTAGGGGTTTCGGGATTAGGGTTTAGGGTTTAAGGGTTTAGGGGTTTAGGCTTTAGGGTATAGGTTGTTGCCCAACACCATGTTACGTCCTTTTTTACGAATACCTAGCTAGCTCTGGTCCGACTCAGCGGGACTTTATGTCTACTCAACCCCGATCAAAATAACAGGCTGAAAGTTAGGCGTTTCACTGCGACGTCAGCAATATGGTTTTGGGACTGTTGTTTAGGGGCTGGGGTTGTAGGAGTGCAGAACCCCAAACCCTCAACCCTAAACCCAGAACCCTAAGTTCAATTTTTTGGTTTCAGGTCTTTGGTGGCTGACTTCTTGTTGGACCTGATCGACCTACGAGGGCCGGTGCTGCAGGCAGTGCTGTCAAGAAAGCTTGGGATGTGGAAGTTTAGGGCCTGCCATTGCTGTAGTGCAGCCCCACCTAGTAGGACCTACAGCCCTAGAGCCTGAACCCCAACTCTAAAATCCAGAACCCTAAAACCCAAAAACATACACACCTAAACGCGACAATCCCCAAACTATGAACTCCATCACCCTAGAACCCTAAGCTGACAAGATCTGGGCCCTAGAGACTCGAAGCATCCCGAAGCCCTACTACAGAAGCCTGAAGAATCTGACCGTTGATTCTGGAGGAGCTAAGGAGCCAGGGATGATGATAATCCCTTTTAAACAAGGAGCTAAAGAGCCAAGGGAGCCCCAAAGCCACTGGTTAGTATTAAGCAATACTATTAATTTGATTCCGGGTATGGTTAGGGTGCAGGATTGACGGTTTAGGGTTCAACTATAGATAGAACACCCCCAAGCCTATTCTAATGATACGGTTGCATTTGCATACAGCCCTTCAACAATACCAATCAAAGGTGCCCTCTTCCACGAATCCCTTAACCCTAAACCCTTGAAGCGGGAGCCTTCCTTTGCGAGATGCTTTGGATTCGGGATGTGATTGGTGAGGGGTGCATCACCCCAAACCCCAGGTTGGGATTTATGGGCTTCAGGGTGTTAGGGCTTTAAGGGTTTAGTGTTCAGGGTAATTACAGGGTTCAAGGTTTAGGGGTTCAGGGCTTCGGGGTTCAAGGTTGTGGCACAGAGCCTCAAAGCCCAATTTTCAGCAGTGTCCTGGACCTTACTTGGAGGTTCATGGGTAGTTATAGGTCGGGTTATAAGCAGGGTTACTATACTCATAACCCATATTAGGGACTTATAACCCCATATATATCTACCATGAACCTCCAAGTGGAGCTTACCAAGTCGGGTTTATCTTGTGTGTCGAGGGCTCTCGGGCATTCTGATGAATCCGTCGTATCGGAGTTACTATGGGAAGACTGCAGTCACATGGGTGGTTGTCAAAATTGCGGTCCCTTTTGGGTCCCTAATATAGTACGGCACCTCATATTTAGCGTACCCAAAACGGAGCCATAATTTTGACAACTACCCATGTATCGAGGGATTGCGGGGAGTAGCCCTGGCCTTGTAAGTATTTGATTGGAACTTAGCTAGGATCTTAAGACCTCAACTTTTCTAGGTTCCCTTGGTGTTTTTCTAGTCTTCTAGCGTCTGAGAAGTTAATTTTTAGAAGGGCTTCAAAGTGCCATCGTGGTACGGCGTGTGATGCATGCCCCCTTAGACCAACACCCCTGAAACCATAAAAGAGAACCCCGATGCCCTGACGCTCTAGAACTCTAGAGCCTACATCATTAATTCCTTGAATCCTAGTCCCCAAAGCCCCGACGTGGAGGTTCATAGGTAGTTATAGGTAGGGTTATAAGTAGAGTAGCTATACTTATAAACCGTATTTGGGGACTTATCACCCCACTTCTAACTACCCATGAACCGCCAAGTAGTCCCCAAAACCCCTAAAGAATCCATCGATCTCTGGAGGACTTCAACAACCTGGCTGTGACTGGCCTTGTCGGACAGGAGGAGGGGCGCAGGATGTGGATCGTGAACGACAACGGAGGCTACCAGGATAGAAGCTTCGAAACCCAGCTGATATCTCTGCGCACGCCCCTCGACTAGGGGCAGAGCCCAGTTTCTCACAGCCAAAGCATCAGCACACAGAGGTTTCTGATGGCTACACACAGCCGATTGTCGTTACGATGTTCAGTCTTCTGCTACACCATCTCGTAGCAAGCAGCACCAACGAAGCCATCTTGGTTTATTGTTTGCAACATGGCAGTGATCATACCGTACGGTCGTTGCTAATTGCACTCATTGGTCACGAGCGCTTCAGTCGAATGCCATAGCAATATAACCCTCATAACTGCTAGTCGTCCTGCTGCTGCCGCTGCTGCTGGAGATGGTGCTTGGTATTGATGGTATCTGTAGAGACGATGGCAGTGACCGTCGCGATGTTGTTTGTGATTTCTGTGGTTATCCCGAAACTCCTGATGCTTCTCTGGTTAGGATGCTGCCGGTCATGGGGACGATGGTAATGATTATGACAACGACGACGATCAGGAGGACGATGATGATGATACTGATGATGATGACGATAATGATGATGATGTTGCTGCTGTGTGTGCTGTGGCAGGTGTGGGCACACAAACGCAGACAGCAAATAACATCATAGAGGAGCTGGCAAGCATTATCAAGAACATGAGCGCCTGCATCATCAGCAGCAACGACAACAACGAGACCAGCGAGAACAGCGACAACAACAACAACGGCAGCAGTCTCCGCCGACACCATCCATCAGAAGCAGCAACACCGGCAGCAGCAGAGCAGCAACAACGGCAGAATCACCAGCGACAGCACAAACAACGACAGCAGCCAGCAGTTGTTGCCCTGGACCTCCCCCGACCCTCTCCCTGCAGCAAAAAGAAGTACCATTGCGACAGCGTCCTGCGACATCGGCGACGACAGCTGCAACAGGCCCCTAGGCCTAGGCGGCCGCGGGAAGCATGAGCAACAGCGGTGGAACAGCGCTAGCGGCATCAGACGAGGAAGCACGTCAAGAACCTCAGCAGGAGAAGCAGCCGGCGCAGCAGCAGGAGCGGCATAGGCCATTCACCACCGATTGAGTGTAAAGCAAAACCTGCACCAGGAATGGACGAGGCGACGGTGATATTGTTGACGAGGAGCAAGAATCAAGCCAGGATGTAGAACACTTGATGTCATAACCGAGGTGATGATGATTGTCATGCTGCCAAAGAAAGTAGTATGCAACACTCCTAAAGATCGAACAACAGCAGCTACCAATGCGAGAGATGAATTTGCCTTGTTGAGACGATTGTGAGAACATGGGCAATCTAGTATTATAGTGGCTCGTTGTTTTGAAAGTCTCCGGTGCAAAGAGGCCAGGAGAACTAAAGCCAGCAAGCTCCTCGTGGAGTATAGTTCCTTGTTGAGTATCATGCATGGAATTTCGAGCAGACCGCCCAAAGCGAGCCGTTCATGAAACTTGAGAGGCTGGCGGTAATTAAGGACTGGAACATGCCAGGCCCCCGCGGTACAGCAGCAAGCGGGAGTTTGATAGCACGCAATGTAGACATGAAGTTGCGGAGGCTTTATAGGATGTGTACAGTTATACAGGTTCAGAGTTTGTAGGGTTTGTAGGGTCTGTAGGGTTTGTAAGGTTTGAAGGGTTTGTAGGGTTTGTAGGGTTTAGGGTTTGGGGTTTTAGGGTCAAGGGTAGTGGCATTCATGTCATCGCAGCGGTCATCGTGACGTTCGCCTTCGCACGAGGGCTCGTAGCGGCAGTGGTGGTGGTAGTCGTCGTCGAAATGGGAGTTTCCGAAAATAGGGGACCCTAATATAGTACCCTAAATAGTAGGATCCTCAATATAAGGACCCCCACAATAAGGTACCCCTGTTTTCGGAAACCCCCAAATCGTAGAAGAAGCAGCACTAACCGATGCTAGAAAAAGATGGCCGGCTGCAGGCCCTCTCAAAGCCCCAAGAGACTCCAAAAGCCCGTAATTAAGGAATATACCTTAAATCATATTAGGGAATTTAAGGCATATTCCTCAATTAAGGAAATGGACCTTCAATCATGTTCCGGATCCTACTACAATTTAAGGCATATTCCTCAATTAAGTGATGTTGGAGTCTCTGGGCCTACCTTAGCCCTGAAGAACCTACCTTTTTAAGGACTTATATAAGGAAATCATAATAGGGAACCCTGAAAAGGTAGGTTCTTCAGGGTTAAGGTAAGCCCTAAATCCTAAATCCTAAACCCTAAACCCTAAACCCTAAGCCCTAAACCCTAAACCCTTTTAGCGAGCCCGCAGACCATGAGGAGCCATTCTGGGATCTACAAGGGTTTACCTGGAGGGTCATGGGTAGTTATAAGGGTTCCTTTAAGGGTCCCTTTAAAGGGATCTATAGGGATTCTATAGGGTGTAGGGTTTAGGGTTGAACTGGAGGTTCATGGGTAGTTATAGGTGGGGTAATAAGTAGGGTAGCTTCTCGTATGATCCATGTCAGGTCACTTACAACCGCTAAACCCTAAACCCACCTAAAGCCGAAAAGACCTACCTTGTTTAAGGAACTATATATAGAAACCATAATAAGGAACCCTACAAAGGTAGGTCTTTTCGGCTACAGGTAAACCCCGCTTCTGAATAACTACCCATGCAGCTCCAAGTCTCGGATGAGCGGTATAACGGGGGACCCTCACAGCCCTGAGGCGAAAACTTTGGACGTAGCCGAGTACGGGTGCCTTCATAGTTGGAATAGGGTTTGGGGATCCTTTTGTAGTACATGGGAGTTTCCGAAAATTAGGGGTACTGCATTTTGGGGTCCTTCTAATAAGAACCCTTCTATTTAGGGTACTTTCTTATCGTCCCCTATACTCCCATATGTAGAGATAAGTCAGCAGCCCTAAGGGAAACGTATTATGGAGTGTCGAGACCCCTACAGTAAATGCCCTCCATGCTCTACATCCAGAGACGCAGAGGCAAAGACCCTTAGCCCTCGTTACCAAGACAAGCATAGAGTCCCTTGGTTGTCTGCATTCACCCCGCGTGATTTGGTTCAAAGCTGTTGCATTGTTGAAATATTTGCGCTGATGATGCTAACGCTCCCTGGCTGCAGATGGGTTTGCAGTTTCAACCTTCTGGGGGCGTAAACCCTAAGCCCTAAGCCCTATACCCTAAACCCTTTACCCTAAACCCTAAGTTTTAGTACTTAAGCTTAGAGTCACCACTTTTCGGCGGAGGAACATCCATGGAGGCTTCCTGTTGAGGGCTCTATGACTCGAGTATTCTAGCAGCTTTGTCAGAGGTCATGTCCAGAGACTCCAATATCCCTAAACTAAGGAATACCTAGGGTTCGGGCTCCTGTAAGGGATCTATAAAGGGATACATGGCTTATAGGGTTCCAAGAGACTCCAATACCCCTTAAGGAAGTTACCTGAAAACACATGATGGATTCTACTCTAATGTAAGGTAAATACCTTAATTAATTCAACGATATTGGAGTCTCTGGGTGTCGACCTCTTCTTGATAATACGCCCTCATGCTTCGTCGCAGCTCGAAGCCTTTTTCGTATGAGTTGCACAATGCACAATCTGTTGCCGCAAACCCTGCGGAACGTGAAGAGTTTCCTGTAGTAAGACACGCATCATGGGTTGAACAACATCCCTGCCACTTGTAGCAGTATGATTTCTGAAACTCTAGCTGAGGCGTAGGTTTTCATTTCATTGCGGGTAGTAATCCAGCCAAACTGGCTCCGCCAGTCCCACTTCTGTTTTTCACCCCCGTAGTAATCTTTAATACAATTGAGACCAATAGCAACATGATTGACCACCACTCCACATCCTCAAAACTTTTGCGAACAGCACCCTTCTACTCCGCACACCTAGAGCGTGTAGGGTTTAGGGGAACGCAGACCCTACTTCTAGCTCGGGTTGTTGGACCTTCAGCGAGGGCTCTTCTTCAGGCCTGTTGTCTTGAACCCTGAGCCGCAAAAAGCCTGAAGCGCCGGTACTCCCCGAAAGTACGGCACATCCTAAACCTGCTTCAGTCTTCAGTTTTGTGATGAGTTGTTTTCTGGTAGTGCGAAGGGTAGCATAGCACATCTTGCATTCGTGATCCTGCACCTAAAGTTCCCTGAGCCCCAAATCCTCCGGTACAGGGCGATCTTCTTGTGCCTGCTCCTCATCGGCTGCCGGGCAGTGCAGGAAGACGCCTGCGATGATGATGGCTCAGCTTCGCTTCAGGTATCGTGCTCGAGCAAACATGAGGGCTTCAGGAACGGCTTGTTTAGGGGTCATTGTAGTTATAGTAAGAATCTTCTTATCGTTGGACTTCTATATTAGGGCAGCTTTTGGAAGCTCCCAGATCTTGATTTGTGAGGGTACTGGGTTTAAGGCTGAAGGTGTCGGACGTGAGGGTCTGGGGTTTAGGGTGCCTGATCCGGGAAGCCGGGACTAGTTAAAGAGGTAGCGAGCATCCGGCTTAGAGTCATCAGTTTCATGATTGTGACTAACATAGGCGCCTCAGCCATTACCTGTACTCTCTTGGGGGTTCCTTAATATAATCACAGTATAATAAGTATAATATGCCCCCAAAACACTACTCTGCTTTTAAGGCCTCTGTATTATGTCTTGAACCGCATGGAGCTCAGGTGACAAAGGAGGAAGCTGGGCCTCCACCGAATCGCGGCCAGCGGTTTCCCCACGCCCGGCCACATTCACCCGGTCGCCGCTTCTTCCGGCGCCACAGAAGAGCCCACAACGGCGTTTACCATCGGCAGAAGTGGTCGACCGAACCACCCACGACACCGGCTCCCGAACCTGGGAAGCAGTGTTGCATCTTCAATCGCATCGGGTTCTTCGCATTTAAGACGCAGGAGGACGTGCAAAATGATATTTGGGGTGCAAATTCCTTCGATATAGCACCAGATCAGCGCACTGTAGTTTACTCCGATCACACACAGGTCGGCTTCGCCGACATTACCGACCCATACAGCCCGGAAGGAGCAGGCTTGAGTACCAGCTTTTGGAACCCGGATTTTGTGGCAGTCAAAGACAATACGTTTGCTTTAGCCACACGCCGCGACCGGCTGATCGTTGTTAACATTACGTCTCAAACATCCGTGCACACCATCGAGCTTGGAGAACGGGCATCTGACATTGCTATCAGCCCAGACAAAACGATTGCGGCCATTGCGACTGAAGGTAGCTACATGGTCCAGGTGAACATCTCTGATTCGAACCCACTGGCCTGGACAACGCAGGTCATAAGCGACATTACGAACATTACATACGACGGCGCCAAGGTTGAAATTCGGGCAGACAACATCGCAGTGCTGACCCTGCAGAGCAACTCGGTGCTCATACTGAACCTGACGGATGCTACAATCCTTGACAGGTTCTCTGCCGGTGAAGTGAACCTCACTGGCATCGACACGAAGGAGGCAAGATATACTACCCAGAAACTCCAACGTAGAGGTGCTGTTGCTAGCGAGCCTTCCTGTCAGGATCCTCTAGCCTAGGAACTGATACACAAACTACACATATCAACCTACCTGGAGCTGTCAAAACCAAGCCTGTTTGTAGGGTCCCTATAAACTCCATATTAAAGTGTATAACCAACCCCCTTTCCACAAACAATAGGGTTATGGTAGCTTAATGTAGACCAGACGTCCGAACCACCCCTCGTGCAGGACGACTTCATCAACCTGACCTCCAGCCTCACGGATGTTAGGCCAGACATGGGCCCTAGTAGCGTCCTTTTACCCTTTTCGTTTGGGGGTTTTAAAACTGAATAATTAGTAAGGACCAAGGGTACCTTTATTGTAAAGCGGGTTACTGGCCCAAAGGGTCATATGTACTGTTTATGGGGAATACTTTCCCTAAGCCATAATAGTAATTCCTTGTATCTACGATATCGGTACATAGGACCCTTTGGGTGGGGAAGCTCGCAGGCGCACACCATACGATGTTGCTTGGCTCGGGGATTCCAGCTTCTTTGCTACGGCGGACCGGCGCAGTCGACACTTGCCTCGGTGTTGCCACACCCAATCAGAACCCTAAACCCTAAACCCTTATGGGAGTTTCCGAAAATTAGGGGTACCTTGTTTTGGGGTCCCCTTGGCCCACTGTTTCTGCGTTTTTTTTTTTTTACGGGGGTTTAGGGTTTAGGGAACGATTGGCCGTTGGAGCCTGATTGTGGATGGCTGTTTCTTTTAACTCTCCCACCCCACGCCGTTTAAGGCGGCCAAACCACCCAAACCTATTCCTTTTAGGGTTTAGCACCTAAACTCATTCTATGGTTTTCTCTATTTCTTCAACCGCACAACAGGGCAGCAGCAAGGCGTGCAAGGCAGGCAGGGCCCCGAGGAGTCCCGAAGGGTTTAGAGCAGGCGCAGACAAAGAAAGAGGGGGACCTCGACTTTGGCGCCTGGCCCTAATTGAAATGCAAATTTTTTTATGAACGCAATTAGCCTTGGCGCTGGCTGGGCTGCTGAACTCTGAAGGCTGGGGGCTGCGGGGCTGGGGGCTGGGCCGGTGCTGGGCCGGGGCTGGGCTGGAAGTTGGCTAGACACGTTTAATGAACATTTGAAACTAACGAAATGCAATTCGAAGCCACATTCACACAATTTCTATTTATCCTGCTCTTGAAGGTATAGGATTTGGGGTTTAGGGTTTAGGTTTTAGGGTTTAGGTTTTACCTAACTGAATCATGAGTTGCCATATGCCTGTGTTGACCTCCAAGCCCTAAGCTTGAGACCCAGGAGGTTTCAGCATCTTCAAGCAGAGTGGAGAGCTTATCTTCACTTCGGGGAATCAGCTGGACTACCTGGCCGTTTCCTTACTCGAGTAAGTAAGATTTGACTATGGTTTCCCTTCTTGAAGGTAGATGGATCCTCTAAGACAAACCCTAAACCCTACGCCCTCAACCCTAAACACCTCAACCCTAAACCCTAAATCCTAAACCCTAAACTAAGATGGTTCAAAAGGCTGACCCCTCGTCCCCCGGTAGCAATCTGGACAAGTAGGTTTCTCTTGGTCACTATCCTGAGTCAGACTCTGACGAGGGAGATGCAAGCATTGATGTGCGGACTGTGCAGTTCGGCACCGTCGACGATTGCCAGATGCTTTTTGTCCAGTGTATCAGGTCAAGCCTCACCTTTGTCTTTGAGGTCTCCGACCCTTCTAAGCCCGATTTCTTGCAGGCACTGCCCGCCGTCAGAAGGCCTGCGCAAGGGAAGGTGGTGCCCGACCGGTATCTCTATGTCTCGATCTCGGAAGGACATTCGAGCTCCAGTCGGGACATTGACTCAGGTTTGGACTTGTACCAGTGTTCAAGGTGGGCTAGACAGTTTCCCTTCCTGGAGTCCGGAGACGCAGAAGATGGCACGCCCATTCCATGGACGTCTGTGGCCGGCCTCACAGGGGAGGAAGACGGCACGTTGTATGGCATCGAGGGTGATGAGCTGGAGGCGCAGACGCAAATCCTGGTTATTGACAGTCAGCAGCAACCTCCGCTGATCACAGAAACCATCTCCGTGACATACCCGAATGGCAGCTTGGTGGAGAAGTTGCAGGCTCAGGGGATCGAGCGGATTCCCTCAGGCTTCGCGATTGTCGAGAAGTCTGGGCGTCTGCATCTTCTCAGCACCTCCGGTGTGCTTCAGGCGTCCTTGGATGTCCAAGTCTTCGGCAGCCTCAGCGGCGTGGCCTACGATCCGAGTCTTGGTCTCCTTCTTACGGACACCAGCGGCTTCGTGCAGTTGTGCGATTTGCAGCCGGCCTGTGGCTTGAGCAATTTCAGCTACGCGGTGGAGGCCGGGGAGTCGCAGCAGGAATCCTTGAGATGTAGAAGAAGTACTGAGTACTGGGAACATGATTGCCCCAAGAAGTAGCCAAGCAGCGCGGCAAGTAGGCACGCCACAGACCTGAGTTGGCCTCAAACCCCCCGAATCCTGTCGCAGGACAGCGTCCCGGTGGAGCTACGAGACGTGGCAGCCGCAGGGAATGGCACCTTGCCTGCAAGACTGCAATGAAGGACTCAGAACATAAGAGCTAGCACAATTGGAGATTCGGAAGCATCCTTCGATTAAGATGTCTACATATATTACGTATAGTCTCCATTCTGGCTCGTTCTTTGGCTTAGCCAGTCTTATAAGTTGTATACTGAGGATCCTAAGAGGTAGCACCAAACAGGAACTGCACTGCAGACTATACGTAGCATTGCACTACTTGGAGGCTTGGGGGTAGTTAGCAGCGGGTTATAAGTTATGAGCCCCCTAATCTGGGTTCTAATTATAGTTAACCTACTTATAGTCATAACCTCCAGTTTTGACTTCTTACTACCCATGAACCTCCAAGTAGGCCCTAAACCCTATACCTATACCCTTATAGAATCCCTATAGATCCCTTTAAAGGGACCGTTAAAGGAGCCCTTATAACTACCCATGAACCTCCAAGCAAGCCCCGAACCAAGACTCTGCCCTTCCCCGCTCACGTCGCTCGAGGGTTTGAAATCAGCGTCCCATTTCTGAGACTCGGATTCCTTAGACTGGGCTTCCTGAAACATATAATTAGGATCCTATAAGGTAACCCCAACAAGGAACTATAAGGGAGACAAGAGGTAGGCTTCCTGAAGCTATATAGTATGCCAAACGTGCCCAAATCCATTTTGAAAGCGCCTGCATTGTTAGTTCATCCGGAGGTGCCTTCCTGTTCCTGGAGACAGATGGCCAAGGCGGATTTGATGCTGCAGTTGGCAGGATTTACAAGGCTTCTCGGTTCATCCAACTTCTTCGTTGCCTTAAACCTTAACCCGTGAAACCTCCGTTATTGCTCCCCCAAACCTTGAGCAGAAGCCCGCGATGCCTGCAATCCCAAGATCCCGACAGCGAAACCCTCAACAGGCCAAGCCTGCCTTAAACAACCATAAGCTGCTCTTTCTAGGTTCTTCTTTTGCAACACAGTTATAGGGACCCAACCAGAAATTGGCTTTGGCAGCGTCGTTGTCTGGATCGATACGTATACCGATACCTATCGTCTACATTGTAGTTGTTTTATAGGTACTGCGCAAAGACACGGTGCGAGGTCTCCGCTGTCCCAGCGTTTATTCCCATCCTTAAGCATTGCCAGTACCTGGAGCTACTAAACCTAATTTGTTCGTGGGGTCCCTTCAACAACTCCATAGTAAGGTTTTATGATAAGAACCTACAAGAAAAGCAGGGTGTGGTGTTTTTAGGCGTTGCTTGCTACTGTTTCAGTGACAGCACTAGATGCTGGTACTGCTGCCATGATACCTGTCACTGATACGGCCTCTGACAACCACCATGAACATCGAAGTAAGCGTGACAGCACATGCGAATTCTGTCATGGCTTTCACATCCCTCTCCTACACTACAAGCTCTGTTTTTCAAATCCAAAACCCCAACAGTCGACTCAGAGATCCCTCAGGTTCAGACGGTCAGACTTTCAACCCTGAACCCCAAACCTCTAAACCCACACAGCTTGAAGCCTTAAGCCCCAACCCCTCGACCCAGAAAACCCTGAGCCCCAAACTACAATTCAAGGCTGAGCTCCCGCAGTCTGGAGGCCAGTTATCGAAGCCTCTTGGCTGGGTTGCACATCATTATACATTCTGTTTTTCTGTTTGAATACGAGTTTATTCATATTTAGCCCTGTTACGACTCTTTGGTTTTGGTCAGTACTTAACAGCAACCAGACTAGGATGAAAGTGTTCATGTTTTCTTGCACATCAGCATTTTAGGGTTTTGATTGGAGCTGAGGATTCAGGTTTCAGGGTTGTAAACCACCAAACCCTCAACCCTAAACCCAGAACTCTACCAGGACGCCCCAAGGACCCTTTAATGGAGCCGTTATGGTCCTTATAATAGTGGTTTGGGGCATATTAGAGGGTAGTTTGGGGGTCCAGGTAGGGTCTATAATAGGGCTACTACTAAGGTCCTAATATATCTATATTATGAATATTATTCAACTATTACTGAGTGGGGGGCCGTACCCAAGTTTAGGGTTTGGTTTCAGGTCTTTGGTGGCAGACTTCTTGCTGGATCTGACCGACCTCCGGGGGCCAGTGCTGCAGGCAATGCTTTCAACAAAGTTGGGGCGTGTGGGATTTCGGGCCTAGTTTAGGGGCTCAAATAAGTACCAATACTATTCCAGGGGTTAGGCTTTAGGGTACTCAAAAATCCCTTACAAGGCCCTTTGTTATGCCTGTTTAACCAAAAACCTCAAACCAGAAACCGAGTCCTAAGCCTTCCCCTCCAATATCCTTAAGTTTGGGGTTTATTACCCTATAGGGTTTAGCGTAAACTCCCAACCCCTAAATCCTGAACGGTGCACGGAGGACTTCAACAGCATGGCCGTGACTGGCGTGGTCGGAGCAGGGAAGAGGCGAAGAATGTGGATTGTGAACGACAACGGAGGTTACTCCAGCACAAGCTGGGAAACCCAACTGATATCTCTGCGCACGCGCCTCGACTAGGTACATCCAAGAATCTTCGCGGGGACATCAGCAGGACTCAAGTACAACAGTAGCTTTGATCTACACACAGTCAGTAATGCCATTGCGATATGATTATTGCTGTTTCCTAAGTACGTAGTAATTGGTGCCAGCCATCTTGTATATTGATCACAATATGACAATAAGCATAATTACCGCACATTATTGACGAAGGGTTTTGACGAATGGTATTGCCTGAAATGACATCCGTGGTGTCAGTGCTGGTGACATTGCTGCTGGAGATGGCTCTATATTGAAGGTGGCAGCAAGGAGGATGGCAGCGACCGTTGTTGTTGTTTGTGGTCTGCGGCTAGCGCGAAACTCCTGATGGTTCTCTGATTATGATGCTGCCGGTCACGACACAGATTATGCTGCAGCTGCTGTTGTTGTTGCTGCTGCTGGCATTTGTTGTTTCTGTTGCTGCTGCTGATGAGGGCGGTGCCGGTGGTGACTGCGGGGACTCTGAGAATGACAATGACAATAATGATGATGATGATGATGATGATGATGATGTTAAAAAACATTACATACGAATAATAGTTCTATCCCCGACGTGAAGCAAAACCTGCATCGCGAACGAGACGGCGTTGATGTTGTGGACCAGGAGCAGGCAGCACGCCACGATGCAGAACACTAACATCATGAGCGAGGTGACGATGATGGCTAGGCTGACAACGAAGATGATATGCGGTTTACAACAATTGCCACAATGCACACAGCCACAAGACATGAACGTGTTTTGTCTTACTGAGACGATTGTAAGAACATGGGCAATATAGCGGCTCGGTGTTTTGAAAGTCTCCGGTGCAAAGAGGCCAGGAGAACAGAAGCCCGCAAGCTCCGTGTGGAGCTTAGCTCCTTGTGGAGTATCATGCATGGAATTTGGAGCAGACCGCCCAAAGTGAGCCGTTCATGAAGCTTGAGACTCTGGCGGAATGGATTGGAACAGGCCCCCGCGCTACAGCAGTAAGTGGGAGTTCGATGGCACGCAATGCAGAACTGAAGTTGTGCAGGTCGACACTTTTCTGAGCCACACGACAGGACCCCTAAAGTTTACGCTTACTCCAAAGGCCCGAATGTGTAGTTGCAGAATTCCGTAGGCTCCTTAATGTGAGTATAGCCCTCTCCGAATTATCATGGCCCCTATATTATAGAACCATTCTAGTAACCCTTGCAGTAACCCTTAACCCTTAGAGGGTCTAGGGGTTGAAGATTTAGGCGAAAGCTTAGTTTTCGAAGTTTTTTGACGTGGACTCTTGCGGGAATCAAGAATGTGGGGTTCTAGGGCTTGGTATCGATGCCTGAATAAATACGTCTATATACTGCCCCGTAGGATCCTTACTATCATTCTATCATAGTATACTATCTGAAATGCCCTTGCACTACTTTTTCCGATCCCTGTTGTTGGGCTTCAGGGATTGGGCTGTGCCGGAATTTCTTGTCTCGTGTTTGTATCGAACTGGGTTGTAGTGCCAGGCTTGTGAGCTAGCGCAGGCAGGCTTTCCCGATGGATTTAGGGTTTTCCTAGTAGTCGAGTAAGTAGCCTTTAACCTTTTTTTGGGTAGTACAATTCCTATGTAATCCTTATATAACCAAAAAGGTCAACCTTTAGTTCCCCATGATACCCGACAAATAGGTTTTTAGGGTTTAGCCATGACAGGAGCTAGCCATGTTAGTTTCAGCAGTGGTAGTGCTAAGAATAGCCACGGTGGCGGCCGTGGCCGTTGTTGTGGTCGCAGTAGTCGTCGTAGTCGACGTCGTTTAAGCAGAGGTGCAGAGGAAGCAGCAGCACTACTAGGACAAGCAGCAGCGCAATCCGCACTACGTAGCCACTGCTTGAATTTCATGCAAGCCTGGATTCCCTGTCAAATAGCCTCTAGACGGGAATCCTGAACCCTGAATCATAAATCTCCGTTTTAGCCCATAATTAGGGTCCTTTCGCCTTTATGTGTCTTGGGGTCTCCTTAGTGGAACTAAATACTAGGAAGAAAGGGCCGTTGTTATAAAAGGGCTACTGGGGAATCTAGCTGCTTTGCAACCCTTCGATCGAGACCCCAGAAGCGGAAAGCCTTAAACCCCAAACCTTAATCCTAAACCCTAAACCCTAAACCCTAAACCCTAAACCCAAACCCTAAACCCTAAACCCTAAACCCTAAACCCAAACCCTAAACCCTAAACCCCAAACAAATCCTCGTCCAGGGCTTGAGGGTGTAGGATGCCTTCGGCCCTAAAGGGGCCACACCAGAGACTCCGAACAGAGCCTAGGCCTTAGGAGCCTAAATGCGCACAATGCCTTGGGTCCACAAGAGCCACAGCTGCGGTCTAGGGCCTAAGGTTTAGAGCTTGAATCGTTAATCTTCAACCTCACTGCCTGTTCAAGCCAAAGACCCTTCCGCGACATCAAGACAGGCCTAGAAGCTTTTCGTTGCATGCACCCCTGGGGTTGGGCTCAAAGCTGTTGCATTTTTGAAATGGTAGCTGTGTAGGTTGATGATTTTGACGCTCTCTGGCCGCAGATGGTTGGGAGTGTAACATAGGAGCCTTAGTAACTACGCATACTCCTTTCGTGGTTCGTTATTACGTTTATTGTGTAGTGGGCTCCAAAACCGTATTCTCATTGTTAAGGCCTCTATATTAAGCTGTTCGGGATTACAACTGATCTTAACACTTAAGCCTAGACTCCAGACTTATGGTGCTGAGGAAGTGAGTTGTTCAGGGTTTCTGCAAGGACTCAATTTTTGTTCAGGTTGAAATCCATACATGCCGTAGTAAGTGAGGAAGTATGTAAATAAGAGATGGGCCCCATGTCGAACAGAGCATATCACGGAGTACTTCGGACGCAGTCTTCTTTTCTATGGTTCGTGTGTAACACACTTTCTATGGATCTCTGTACGGGACGTCGTGGCGACTTGTTTGCATGCGCATATCGCCCACAGTTGGAGCATACCCTCGGTACGAGCCAAGTACGAGATTAAAGCCTAGAGCCGAACTCTACAATCCTGAAGCCTAACCTCGTAGTAGAGTGGGTAACCTTTAACCTTTTTGGGGGTAGTATAGTCCCTATGTAATCCCTATATACCTAAAAAGGTTAACCTTTAGTTCTCCATGATACCCGACAAGAACCCTAAACTTTCTAAAGCATGTTTATACCGATGGGCATACCTTCCGATATCTTCCACCCGAAGCGCATCACCCCTCGAGAGACTTCATTAGCCAGCCCAGGCTCCTTGCTGCTAAAATAAACACATCAGCTAAACCCTACCTTAACCCTGAAGAACCTACCTTTTTAGGGTTCCCTATTATGATTTCCTTATATAAGTCCTTAAAAAAGGTAGGTTCTTCAGGGTTAAGGTAAACCCTAAACCCAAATGGGAGTTTCCGAAAATGAGGGGGTACCTTATTTTGGGTCCTTTTTTATAAGGCTCCTACTGTTTAGGGTACTTTCTTAGGGTCCCCTATTTTCGGAGACGCCCAAATGCGAAACCTGAAACTTGAACCTGTGACCTCCCAGCAGAGGCCCCTTCCAAGAATCCTAAACCTGGAAACCACCCTAAACCCTAAACCCTAAACCCCTAAACCCTGAACCCTAAACCCTAAACCCCTAAACCCTGAACCTTAAACCCCAAGCCGCTAGACCCTGAACCCTAAACCCCTAAACCCTGAACCCTAAACCCAAAGCCCCTAAACCCTGAACCCTAAACCCTGAACGCCTAAAGCCTGAGGCAGGAGGAGCAATGGATGGTGATCCTCTCAGTTCTGGAGCAACTTTCAGAGTTCCTTTAAGGGGACGCTCCTTTGGAATCCTAAAGTAGCCTTCAAAGGGGACCCTCCTCTAGAACCCTACAGAACCCTTAAAAGGGGTTCTGTTTGCAGGTGCAGGATTTTGGGTGTGGGCTGTCAGGGCTGTCAGGGTTTTGGGCATTGACAGTATGGTCTTTGGGCTTTCGAGTGCGGTTTAGGGTTTAGGGTTGTCCTTCTAGGATGCCCAGTAGTACCCTTATTCCCTTTTTGTAGTCCTAGGTTCCTTATAAAGTTACCCAACACCAAAAAGAGATGCCTTTTTATTCTTAGGTTACTGGGTATCCTAGCCTTTCTGGTTGGGGGTAACCCTAAACCCTAAACCCTAAACCCTAACCCCTAAACCCTAAACCCTAAACCCCTGAACCCTAAACCCTAAACCCTAAACCCTAAACTCCTAAACCCTAAACCCTAAACCCTAAGGGCCTTAAGCCACGGCCTTGTGACTGGGGGTAGACAGCGAGCCGTGGCCTCGTGAGACCCAGAGTCGAAGGTAGCCATAGTAGGGTTTAGGGTTTAGGGGTTTAGGGTTTAGGGTTTAGGGTTTAGGGTTTAGGGGTTTAGGGTTTAGGGTATAGGGTTTAGGGTCTAGGGGTTGCCATAAACCCGAGAGCTCTGCTGCATAAGTTTTTTCCGACATTTTCCTGCTCGCCAAAGAGCCTTAGCCTCCAACCTTCAAGCCTCGACACACAAACTGAACACTCCCACAAAACCCCGAACCACAAAATTCTGCATCCTGAAACCTAAGCCCGAAATCGCGAACCCCAAATCCTAAGAACTAGCTTATAAGTCTGAGCTGCATTCTGAACTGCAGGCAGCCTACTGGGGCCCCCCGGCGGAGGCT
The DNA here is from genome assembly GCA_905221615.1 of Symbiodinium sp. CCMP2592. Classification (NCBI taxonomy): domain Eukaryota; class Dinophyceae; order Suessiales; family Symbiodiniaceae; genus Symbiodinium; species Symbiodinium sp. CCMP2592. The sequence continues at coordinate 458,845 of CAJNDT010003535.1, forward strand.
ACCAGTCGCTGCTGTCCACGAACTACAGCGTGCCCTCAACGAAGCGCCTCAGACGATGTTTTGAGGTTAAAGGTTAGGGGGGTTCAGGGTTGAGGGTTCAGGGTTTTTGGGATTCAGGGTTGAGGGTTAGGCAGTTAGGGGCGGTTGGACTTCCGGGGCCCAAGTGCAAGACCATCATTTAACACGCCCAAAATCTAACTTTCTTGGAGTTCGGATGTGTTCTGACTTCCTAGCGGATTGACACTGAAATAGGGGTTTGGGGTTTGAAAGGGTTTAGGGTTTGGGGTTCAGGGTTAGGGGTGTTGGATTTAGAGTTTGGGGTTTAGGGCAGCCATGAAACGAATCTCTCCCCAGTTGTCCGCTCAGAACGTCCCTGAACCCGCAACGATGGCGGCATCTTGCATAAGTCAAAGTATATACCACCTTGAACTCCAAGAGATTTTATGAGGGGTTTTGGGGTTTCGGGTATAGGGCCTGCCCTCACTTTGCTTTGTCGATTTGTTTTGTGTGTTTTGGAGCCGAGGTACGAGGTCCCCACGACTTGGGGATACTCTGTACCCGGTACGGCCTATGAGACCGCAGGGACCGTCCAAGGGACCTATTCACCGCCGGATACGAGCTCCCAGACGGAACCTGATGAGGAGTTTGGGGGTACTTAGACATTCATGGGTAGCTATAAGCAGGTATATAAGTCCCCTAATATGGGAACTACCAAGAGCTGCCCTACTCGTAACCCCCACTTATAACTACGCATGAACCTCCAAGTATCAGATGAACCCTAGTATTGGAAGCTCTAAACTCTTCAAAGGAAGCTGAGGGCTGAACGTACGGATCGATGGGGGCTTCTTTGGTGATTAATGTAGGGGCCTTATAATAAATAGAACAGAGTTTCCGGGGTTCCTGATTATACTTTTTATAGTATAACATAACCCCAAACCCTAATCTACTTGCTAAGGGCTGTATAGTATCTGGGGCCTTCGGTTCTTGGCGCTTTCGCGTTTTCGATATTCTCAGAAGGATGCAGGTTATGCCAGTGTAGTCGCTGCACGTGGGTTCGGTTTCGTCTTATGCATTCCTTGCGAGGCTGTAGATGCCTCGAGACACAACGGTGCCAAACCCTCCCTTAACCCTGAAGAACCTACCTTTTTAGGGTTCCCTATTCTGATTTCCTTATATAAGTCCTTAAAAAGGTAGGTTCTTCAGGGTTAAGGTGATACTTACATAAGCAAAGCCCGTTTGTCCGGCCAAGCCCTAAACTGCAAAGCCCTCAACCCGATGACCCACATCCCAAAACCTCGCACAGCCCGCAGCCTCGAGCACAGAGGCTGCAAACCGCGAAGCCTCAGCCCCGAAACGAAGAGCTTGCAGGGAATGCGTGTTTGAGGGGAGCACATTTCAGGTTGCTTTTCAAGTGGTCTTAAGGCCCAACCACAGAAGTGATGCCTTCAACCCAAGTTGGCTATGCCTGCTGATCCAACCCTTGGACGGCTCAACCGAAAACGGAATCTCTTGATCCCTAAACCTAAACCCTACCTATAGTCTCCATTGTAGTTCCGTTTTTTGGTGTAACCAATTCTATATTCAGGATCCTTAAAGGGAACCCCAAAAAGGAACTACAATGGAGACATTAGGTAAACCCTAAATCTTCCAACTCAGGCGGGCCCGTCTATGCGGCACCTGCTTCGCCGGATAGGGACCTTCTGAGCGTTTCGGGCGGATTTGGAACCTTACGGGGGTGCGGTTCAGGGTTTAATGTAGGAGCCTGAGTAAGGAGCCCTGGTCCTTGAACCGCAAAACAGTAGGATTCATGAAGACCCAGGGTTTCTTCATCATGGTGTCAGGCCGGCGGTTGGGTTTCGGGATGTTTTTTAGTGGCTCAAACCTGGTCGTGTACTTGCGCAAGTCCCAAACACTATACGACGGTTCGAAACAAAACTCACACTGCCCACTGCCCGAAGCCCGTACTATATAGCTTTCTTGAATCTTCAAGTCCGTCTGAGGAGCCAAAGGAGGGGGCCCAAAAAGGCCATCTCAGCAAAACTTAGATCCCATAAAAGCCCCCTGTAATGAAGCCCAATAGTGCAGGGATATCCCTGCAAAATTCTGACTCTCATGTCCTCTGAGGGGAGCCCTACAAGAAGCATTTGCAGTATCATTATTGGTGTTGTCACAACTGTTGTTGAAAGGGAACCCAAAGAAACCAGCTTCTTTAGAGAGTATAGGTGATGGTTGAAAGCGTAGTATTTCGGCATTGTGAAGGGGCTGTTGGGGTAATGCAAGTGGCAGCATGGGAGTTTGGGGAGTTTCTTACATAGGCGGATCCGTATTGTAAGACCCGCTGAGCCAGGTACCCTACCCTTTATGATGCCTCCTGCTGGGATTTAACGCTTGACGGAGAGTCAACTTCCTTTCTACAGACAGAGGCCCCCACTGTGGCTCCACTGCCTGCGCAGCTTTTAGGGCTTTACCGCGTAACTACGGACTTCTGCAGGGCTTTACAGGGTGCTACACCCTGAACTGAGGTGTGCTATTCTGTAGAGCTGTCAACGTATATACGCTTGTTGGGGCTACAGGTAGAACCTTAAACCCTGAAGCCCTAGATATTCCCACAGCCCTTGATTACGAAAATATACCTCAAATTATATTGGGGATCCTACTACTATAATTTAAGGTATATTCCCTAGTTCATGGATATTAGAATACCCTAAACCCTATAAAACCTATAGATCCCTTCTGGATCCCTTAAATCCTAACCCTAGGTATTCCTTAACATAGGGACATTGGAGTCTCTGGGTTGCTGCACATCCTCCTTTTCAATGCTCACCCTAAGCCCCGAACCTTGAGGTAGTTTCACACTATGGGCCCGAACAGGGCTGGTGCGTTCGGAAAAGGGCCGCCAACATAGATCAAACAAAAAAAACCTTTATACCCTTTTCGATGCTCAGGCTCCGCAGCCGCCACTACTCTGCTTGGAGCCACGCAACTCACTTACGGCACCTGGCCCGGGCAATGCGAGATCAGTGGTGTTTGTAGGTGTTTCAAGGGTTCGACTGCTGTTTTAGGGTTAGTCTAGGTGTTGATTTTGGTGGTGGGTTTTAGGGGTCGGTTGCTTTTCAAGGTTTTCAAGGTGTTGATTTTGTTGCGAGAGGGGCATTCCAGGTGGTCTGGCGTTGATGCAGCCCCCTGAACCCGCCCGAATCCCAAACATTCTGCATAGCATAAGTCTCGTGATCTAGTGTAGGTTTGGGATCAAGCCCTGGACCCTGAAGCCTGTACCCCGAATATTCTACCCTTTGTAGGTTTGGGATCGTAGGTTACTTGCACTTCACTCTTGCGGCGTACGACTCGAGGTCGGAACCTAGTGTATGCCTACCTTCACTGTCCATCTGGAAGCTAGGGGAGAACCTCTGCAAAAGCAACAGCCACCCGAAACTCTCGTCAACCCCGTCCAACCCTACGACGAAAAATCACAAGGGCTAGTGTGTTTGGAGATGATTAATCTATTTCTGCTTTATGTCAGATGCGGAATAAGCAAAGCTCTTATGAAGGTACTTGCCCGAACGCCCTAAATCATCAGCCCTAATGCAGACGCATTAGGAAAACCACAGACTGTAAACGACTGAAGACTTCTAGAACTATCTAAACCTATCAAAGCTCTGCACCAGCAAGAGCATCAGCATGAAACATCCAAGACCCTGAACAAAAACTGAACCCTTGAACCCTAAATCCCTGAACCCAAAATCCCTAAGCTCTAAATTCTAAGCGTTCTGAGGGCCGGTCCCCACGGCCCCTGGAACACCAACGGCGTCTGCTCTGGGCACCGTCTACGGCACGCCCACGAAGCCTCTAAGCCCCCCGGGCCGTCAAAATGATGAAATCAAAGTAGTCCGTGGAGGGTGGGGGGACATTTTTTCGTATTTTTGAACCCTAAACCTACTAAACCCTACTTACAGGGAATTTTTAGCAGGTCGAGGGTTCATAGCCGGATTCATAAGTGCTTGGGGCGGCTTTAAGCTTCTTTCGGCTTACGGATGTTGCTTTCAGAGTCGCAGGGTTTCGCGTTTCAGCCTGATATCCAAGGGTAAAGGAGGAACCCTTAATAAGGACCCCTAGGTTTATATCCTTAATATAGCTATTCTATGCCCATTATATAGCCCCATTATAGGGTAGGGGTCCCCATTAAGGGTCCCCCGTTTTCCCCTTTGATGATAAGATTCGCATCCCTGGCCGTTTGATGGCCACAACTCGAGCGCCTCTCAACCGGACCTGGGGTTCTAGGCGTTTAGGGGTTTAGGGGTTAGGGGTTTAGGGTTTAGGGTTTGTCACAGTGCCACGGCGCGCCCCACCCATGGAGTGGTCGTGGGTCGCGCCGTCTTCGTAACGTGGAACCCACCCACAACCACCCGAAGCAGGACTAGAACGGGTTTTGTGTTCTGCTTCTTCTTATTCGAGTGCTGCACTAGCCGAAAAGACGTTGCAATGTTGCGGAACGTCAAAGGGACATCCGAGTGATGTAGTCACAAAATAGCAGCGACGCCCTCGCTCGTCCTCGCCGGCCGCCAGAGTCGTCCGTCAGCCGTCGTCAGAGTCGTCCGTCAGGGCCCAGTGCCAGGCCTCCAGAAGTGGTCTGCAGCCGTCCGCTGTCCGTGCCAGTCCGGCCAAGAGTGCTGATCATCCAGTCGGCCGCCAGGGTTTTTTCGCCCGGCAGTCCGTGCCAGAATTGTCCAGCTTTGCCGCCAGACTCGCACTCCAAGCTCCTTGCCAGAGTCGGCCACTGTCCCCAAGCTTTTTCTAGGACGTCCCGTCCCCGTCAAAGTATAGTCGTCAGCCGCCAGAGACGTGAAACGGACATTTCCGCCTGGGCACGGCACTGTGACACACCCTGTACAGTGACGGAGCTAAGTGGTATCATGCTTGTTGGATCCCAGCCCACCTTGCGGGGAAGCACCCGGGGGGGTCGCATCACCGGGCGTCTACTTGGGGATACGTGATTATGTTGATTCGGGAATATTGAGAATTGAGTGCTGAAGCTGAATTTACAGCAATTTACTTGCAGATTCGTTCTCTCTGTGTTACTTGGTGCTTGCTGCGTGCTTGCAAAATCGAGCGTCTACATGGGGAACGGCTGGTTTTTGTTTGCTGTTTGATTCGATGTCGCTGATGTATTTCTGGAGCGGGCGCTTGCTAAAGCGAGCGTCTACATAGGGATTGGCTGGTTTTGATGTGCTGTCCGCTGCGATGCCACTGATGTGTTTCTGGAGCGGGTGCTTGCAAAATCGAGCGTCTACATGGGCAACGGCTGGTTTTCATGGGCTGATTGCTGCGATGCCCCGGATGTGTTTCTGGAGAGGGTGCTTGCCAAATCGAACGTCTACATGGGGAACGGCTGGTTTTCATTTGCTGTTTGATGCGATGTCGCTGATGTATTTCTGGAACGGGTGCTTGCTAAATCGAGTGTCTACATGGGGAATGGCTGGTTTTGATGTGCTGTCTGCTGCGATGCCACTGATGTGTTTCCGGAGCGGGTGCTTGCAAAATCGAGCGTCTACATGGGGAACGGCTGGTTTTCATGGGCTGTGGCTGCGATGCCCCTGATGTATTTCTGGAACGGGTGCTTGCTAAATCTGCGCTCTTTTATCAGCTGCTGTTATCGAAAAGGAGTCTCGGTCACTCTGTTTGGTCGGGAATCAACACAGCTATCTCTTTGCGGCAGCCTCTACTGGCAGACTCGTTGCCGAGATGTCCACACTGGGGTTTTAAATTTAGCATCTAATCATGTGTATTCTTGCCACGAATGAGGCTTCTCAACCCACCGTGCGCAGGGCATGCAGAATTTTAAGTGCAAGCCGCAAACACTCCCAAAATGCGTATGCCCTTGCGGAATGGCTATACGTTTAACTGTTGTTGGGCTGGACGACGAACCGTCCACACCAGGAAAAGCTTGTTTTGCGTCTTTACTTCAAAGAGAAGGACGACGAACGGGCCCCGCAGGTTGTCCGCAAAGCTCTTTTTGGAGGAACTGGGTCCCCGCAGGGTCACCCCGCTGTCCCCGCCAGGGTCGCTTGGTCAGGGTCGCCGTCCCCGCCAAGGTCCTTACGCCGTCCTTGCCAGGGTCGTCCGCCGTCCCCGCCCACGATCGCCCGCCGTCCCGCCAGGGTCGTCCGCCGTCCTCCAGAATCGTCTGCCGAGCTGTTGCTTTTTAGTTGCTGTCAAAGCCAAGTGCCCGCCAGAGTGTCCGCCGTCCCCGTTAGGGTTGCCCGCCGTCCCCGCCAGGGTCGTCCGTCTGCCAAACTGTTTTTGGCCTTTTCGTGCCTGTCATCGCCGAGTCCCCGCCAGAGCTGTCCGCCGTCCCCGCAGGGTCACCCGCCGTCCCGTCCGCCATCCCCTCCAGAGTCGTCTGCCAAGCTGTTTTTGGCTTTTTCAGTCCCTGTCAGAGTCGCCAAGTCCCCGCCAGAGTCGTCGCCGTCCCCGCCAGGGTCGCCCGCCGTCCCCGCCAGGGTCGTCCGCCGTCCCCCTCCAGAGTCGTCTGCCAAGCTGTTTTTGGCCCTTTTGCTGTCACAGCAGAGTCGTCCGCCAGGGTTGCCCGCCGTCCCCGCCAGGGTCGCGCACCGTCCCAGTCCCCGCCAGGGTCGTCAGCCGTCCCCGCCAGAGTCGCCCGCCATCCCCGCCAGGGTCGCTCGTCAAGCTCTTAGGTCCCGTCCCCGCCAGCGTTCTCGCGCTGGGAGATAAGGCGCCATCCCCTCCAGAGTCGTCTGCCAAGCTGCTTTTGGCTTTTTCAGTCCCTGTCAGAGTCGCCAAGTCCCCGCCAGAGTCGTCGCCGTCCCCGCCAGGGTCGCCCGCCGTCCCCGCCACCGTCTGGCCCTTTTGCTGTCACAGCAGAGTCGTCCGCCGTCCCCGCCAGGGTTGCCCGCCGTCCCCGCCAGGGTCGCGCGCCGTCCCCGCCAAAGTCGTCTGTCCACCAAGTCCCCGCCAGGGTCGTCAGCCGTCCCCGCCAGAGTCGCCCGCCATACCCGCCAGGGTCGCTCGTCAAGCTCTTTCTACCAGGTCCCGTCCCCGCCAGGGTTCTCGCGCTGGGAGATAAGGGTACCCAATTTTACTATTGTGCCCCATGGCTAGCAGTGCCAAATCAGGTCTGGTAGACTCGATCTGCTTGGCCAAGCAAGCAGATCTCGAAGCGGTAGCGTTCAGTGGTACCGGCCGCCGCCGGGCGCGGGTGGCCAATGGTTTAGGATTTAGAGGTTTGGGGGATTGCTTAGAGGTGCTTAGAAATAGTTTTAACCTTTGGTTTATAATCACGAAGAAACAGCTGAAATTAAAATTTGTGCTAGGGTATAGATTAGGGCTTAGGGGCCTGACCCTAAACCCGAAACCCCAAACCCTGATCTCTGAACCCTTTCACCCCTAAGCCCCAAGCCCACATGTGGGAACCGGATCAAGAAACCCTGGTCCTATAACACCAAAGTATTTTTTGTCAGTCTCCGATATTAACCCAGAAGCCCCAAACCTTAAAGCCTAAATTGTTGTCTCAAAATTCCCAAACTTTAAAGGGTCGGTCCTGTCTAAACCCTATCGGGTCGGTTCTGTAGGGTCCTTGGAAGCCCTCCACTACGCAAGCTATTTGTGAGTCGACTGAGTTGGGGCTGAAATGTAGGGCTTTAGGGTTCAGAGGGTTTCGGGTTTAGGGCTTTGGGGTTCAGAGGGGTTCGGGTTTAGGGCTTTAGGGTTCAGAGGGTTTCGGGTTTAGGGCTTTGGGGTTTAGAGGGCTTCAAGGTTTAGGGCTTTAGGGTTCAGAAAGTTTCGGGCTGAGGGTTTAGAGGGTTTCGGGCTGAGGGTTGGGGGAGTTTTCAATTCGGGCTTCAAGGTTTAGGGTTCGGGTTTAGGATTTAGGGTTTAGGGTTTATTCGAGGTGTAGGGTTCGGGTTTAGGATTTGGGGTTTAGGGTTTATTCGAGGTTTAGGGTTCGGGTTTAGGATTTGGGCCGCTTTCGGCCTTGATTGGGTTGGGTTTCAGGTCCTGGTTTCCGGTCCGAATCTTGCTTATCTTAGCCTATAGGACCCAGAGTAGGCCCTTATTCCCTTTTTTGGACTTAGATTCCCTTATAAACCCCCCTTCAAGCCAAAAAGGGCACCCTTTTTATTCATAGGTTACTCTTAGGTCTAGTAGCTGCAGAGGTAACGGTATATAAAACCCTAAGATCGCATGGCTCAACCCCAAAGCATTCGTTACCTGAGAATCCCTTCGCAAAAGGATTGCACACCAGCTGCTCCTGAATCTACATGTTTTACATCCCAGACGCTGAAACTAAGCCTTGCAAACCTGAAACCCACCCAAAATCGCAGCTAACTTTAAGCGCCTCCTATCTGCCCGCATCAAAGGTTCCTTTCGATCGATTCCAATGCCGCCCAGCACTCTGACCAAGGCACCGATCTTTCCAAGCATGTGGACCTTGAGTATTTTCCACTGTCGTTCATTGTTGTTTCTCTTTCTTTCTCTTCCTCTCTCTCTTTCTCGCGCCTTCTCGCTCTCACTCCACTTCCGTCATCGTGGTCGTGGTGGTGGTAGCGGTAGTGGTACTTAGCAATGGTACGGGCGGTGGCGGTGGTAGTGGTGCTCGTAGTAGTCGTAGTAGTAGTAATTAGTAATAGTAGTAGTAGTAGTAGTAGTAGTAGTAGTAGTAGTAGTAGTAGTAGTAGTAGTAGTCGTAGTACTAGTAGTAGTAGTAGTAGTAGTAGTAGTAGTAGTAGTAGTAGTAGTAGTAGTAGTAGTAGTAGTAGTAGTAGTAGGTGTAGTAGGTGTAGTAGGTAGTAGTAGTAGTAGTAGTAGTAGTAGTAGTAGTAGTAGTAGTAGTAGTAGTAGTAGTAGTAGTAGTAGTAGTAGTAGTAGTAGTGTAGTAGTAGTTGTTGTTGTTGTAGTTGTAGTAGTAGTAGTAGTAGTAGTAGTAGTAGTAGTAGTAGTAGTAGTAGTAGTAGTAGTGGTAGTAGTGGTGGTAGTAGTAGTAGTTGTTGTTGTTGTTGTTGTAGTTGTAGTTGTTGTTGTAGTTGTAAATGTAGTTGTAGTTGTAGTTGTAGTAGTTGTAGCCAGCGGCGTGTTTACCGTAGTTGTAGTAGTTGTAGTAGTTGTAGTAGGTTGTAGTAGGTGTAGTAGTTGTAGTAGTAGTAGTAGTAGCAGTAGGTAGTCGTCGTCGTAGTAGGAGGATTCGGATAGTAGTAAAAAGAATAACAATCGTGACACTAGTACTAAGACGGATGGGAACAGTAATGATTAACAATATTCCTAGTTTTTATAGCGGTATTCAGACTAAAAAGCAAAGCAATTAGGAGAGTACTTGTAGGAGTACGAAGAAGAGTGGTACTACTAGTAGCACTAGTAAGAGGAAGAGGGATAATGACACGAGTGATAACGATAAAACCTTTTTAATAAGAAAAATGCCAATGATGGTAAAACTAAGCAGCAATCGCAGTCACAGTGGTAATAACAATAATGATGACAGTAATGAAATGACAACAACAATGATGATAGATAGTTATAGTTTTAGCTATTGTAATAAATACCCTAAACCTAGACCCTAAACCCTAAACTCCTAAACCAGTGTATTGCACATAAAAAACTCTACATAAAACCAATAGTAATAATCATAATAATAATTTGAAACGCTGCGCGTCGTCCGCCTCGGCCCGGCTGTACGCGCATGCGGCGAGTGGCTACTATCTGCAGCAAGCTCTTGTAGGAAAAAAGTAACAGTTGGAATCGCACTTATAGTAAAAGTAATGTTCATAGCAACACGAAGCAGGATGATTGTGAGTAGTATTAGTAGTGGTAGTATCAGTACGAATTTTGGTGTCGTCATTCCGAAACACTGGATACCAAGACTCTCGCAAGCGGCGGGATGCCTTAAGTATGGGCCGTTGAGGCTGCGGATTTCGTGGGCGTCTTGGATTAGGGAAGCATCACAGCCTTTTCAACCACGTTACTCCGCCTATCCCAACGAAAGGGCGTCTAAAATTAGCCTGAGACGCAAAGCCATCAATTCGATACCAACTTGAAAGTTTGAGGTTTTCTTCCTGTGGGAGTCTTGAAGCTTTTGTTTCGTGCTTTTGGGTCCAGGTGTTGTCCGGGCTTTGAAAATTTTTCAGGCTGGGGTTAGGGTGTAGGGTTAGGAGTTCAGGTTTGAAACTCCCTTGGTACTGCAGCCTTAAAGTCGTGTCGTCGGAAATTCCCAGAAAGCTCGCACCTGTCAGCGAAGGGGGGAGGGGCGGGAGGGTGGGGGAGGAGGGGGGGCGGGGGGGCAGGGGCGGGGGTGCAGGTGTTGTCCGCTCTTTGAAAGTTTTTCAGGCTGGGGTTAGGCTGTAGTTAGGAATTCAGGTTTGAAACTCCCTTGGTACTGCAGCCTTACAAGCGAGCGCCAATTTTTCAGGCTGGGGTTAGGGTGTAGGGTTAGGAGTTCAGGTTTGAAACTCCCTTGGTACTGCAGCCTTAAAGGCGCGCCCCAAGAGATAAACATGCTACATTACAGTCCGGTGTCGTCGGAAATTCCCAGAAAGCTCGCACCTGTCAGCGAGGGGGGGAGGGGCGGGAGGGTGGGGGAGGAGGGGAGGCGGGGGGGCAGGGCGGGGGAGGGGGGCGTCGTGCTTTCGGGTGCAGGTGTTGTCCGGGCTTTGAAAGTTTTTCAGGCTGGGGTTAGGGTGTAGGGTTAGGAATTCAGGTTTGAAACTCCCTTGGTACTGCAGCCTTACAGGCGAGCCCCAATTTTTCAGGCTGGGGTTAGGGTGTAGGGTTAGGAATTCAGGTTTGAAACTCGCTTGGTACTGCAGCCTTAAAACATAAAGATGCTACATTGCAGTCTCGTGTCGTCGAAAACTCCAGAAAGCTCGCACCTGTCAGCGAGCGGAAGAGGGGCGGGAGGGAAGGGGGGAGGGGGGGGAGGGGAAGTGGGGTAAATTGGGTGGGACTGCCCACAAGAAGCCAAAATCCAAAATCCGTTTGGAGCTCAGTGACACGTTTCCATTTTTAGGGGGGGGGGGGGGCAGTGGCCCCGATTTTTGGTGTCGGTCACTGGGGAGGGGATTAAGAGGTGGGGAATAGAAGGAATCCGAATAGGAGCCTCTGACCGCTTCGGCCGGGGCCGGCGCGAATTATTTTTTATTCTTATAATTATAGTTATAATTAGTAAAAATAATAACAACAGAAGTAATCATCATCATCATTATCATCATCATACTAGCTTCCCCGCTTCTGCCAGGCCTGGGGCTGAAGATACGCGTTCCGGACCTCCAAGATCCCCGAAGTAAGGAATACTAACCCTAAGGGTCCATGTACTCATATAGCATATACATTGGCCTTAATGTAGTCCCTATATAGGTACTTTGGGGCTCATGTATCTCTATATGGGTACATGGACCCTTAGGGTAAGGAATACCTTAGAAGCTGCCCCCACCCTGTAATAGTGGTATAATAGGAGTATAATAGGCCCCTAATGGAATCCTATATAATCCTTATGGTCACTATTACAGGGTGGGGCAGCTTCTAAGGAATAACTGTTATATACGGGGTTCCTTAAAGGATTCCCTATAGAGGGACTTTCAGGGTTCTATAAGGATTCTATAAGGAATTAAGGAATACACCTTAAGATATTCATAGGATCCCTATATATTTTTCAGGTATACTCCTCAATTAAGTGATATATTGAAGTCACTGGGACGTTCTCAAACACTCCTGGCCTCCTGGCCCTTGTGAGGAGCCAGAGAGTGCCATGGCGACGCAGCACCAGCCCATGGCGTTCTCGTCCCTGTCCCAGCTCGAGAGTGCTTCAAGAAAGCGGTTTTTGGGTATTTTCTGAAATTAAATTTGTAAGACTACATGAAAGAAATCTTGATCATCCGAAAGCATCCGAAGGCCGTCCAAGAACCCAACTCTAGATCCGAGACCCTAAACCCCAATTTAGGGTTTACCTATAGTACTATAGTCTCCATTGTAGTTCCTTTTTCTGGCTCAACCATTTTTAGAGTCGGAGTCCTATAAGGTAACCCAAACAAGGAATTACAATGGAGACTATAGGTAGTAAGCCGCCCAAGGTACGACATCCCATCGACCTGGGGCTATTCTGCCTCCGGCACGACGCATGAGACGAATGGGTCGGTGACGGGCACCTTCTCACCCCTGGAGACAGGTGCCGAAGCATGAAACTCAAGCAGTTCCGGGGGGGGGGAACGTCGCATTGAGGGTTGAAAACGCTGGGTTTGGGGGTTTGGGGGTTTAGGGTTCAGGGGTTAGGGTTTAGGGTTTATAGGGTTTAGGGGTTTAGGGTTTTAGGGTTTCGGCTTAAGGGTCCAGGATTTGGAGTCTCGGCGGCGCTGGGCTCGTGGTTAAATCTTTGGAGGTAGAGCTGCTTTGTCTTCGATCTGTGCTGCGATGCCTGCGTTCTGAGGGGCTCGTGTCTGTGGTGCGGAGAGCCAAGCTAGTGAAGCAATTTAGCAGAGTTTGAGACCTCCGATAAGCCCAAGGCAATGCATCGAGCTGATGCTTGGGATAGTCAATCTCCTGTGACAGCTTGTTCTCCGGGTACCCCGAAGTTCAGGAGTCCCGCAAGCCATCACCACGGCCACCAGCAGCAACAGCACCGGCATCAGCGCCAGCAGCGCCAACACGCCACCGCCGACAACTGCATCAGCGACAGCTGGAGTGGAGAGACAGCGACGGCGACGACGACGGCCACGACCACCAAGACGAAGACCACCAAGCAGCAGCAGCAGCAGCAACGACGACGAACGACCTTCGCCCCACCGCCCCCACCACGCCACGGCCACCTCCACGGCGACTTATACCGGCATCACCACGACGACGACGACGACCACGACGACCACGACGACCGCGACGACAACGACGGCCACGTCCACCGAAGGCTCTTGAGGCTTGGGTTTATCCCCAAATTTTAAGGCCCCTAGATTAAGTCCCAAGCCTAGACCGTTGCGCACTCGGCTCTGACCTATCGAGGCGCACCGGTCTATGCAGCGCCTGGCACGCCTGAGCGCGACCATCTGAGCTACTTCGATGCAGGTACAGGGATCTAGCACAGAACATTTCCGCCATGAGACTCTGCTTTAGTGGCTTCCCAAACAGAGGTGAAAGGGCTGCCCGTCGGCAAAAAAACACCGCTTGCCAGCTCACTTGCTGTTTCAATTGTAGCATGCCCTCTGAAGAGAAACCAATTGCAACGCCCTAAACCCTGAACTTAAGAAATCCTGATTCAGGCAATAGACAGGACCCCTATACCGGAGTACACAAGCAAGAGGAACCGTTCTGCATGTTGCCACAGGGTTCAACTAATATGGCATCGGACGAGTTTCTACTACAGCCACGTTGCCTCAGCTACACCGCGACCCCAAACCATGCACCACACAAACCGTGAAGCCTAGCTACGCAAGCTTTCTCGCAAGCTTTCTCACTTCAGGCTCCACAGCCGCGGCGACGACACTCATGGGAGCCACGCCACTCACTCACGGAGCCTCGGCTCCTGTCATTCCATGAGGAAAAGTTTGCATTTTTTATGAAGCAAGGATACTTTGTCCTGCGTTTATTGAGTGCATATGCTCTGTTACCTGTCCATGATGGTGTGCATCACCACCACCAAGTCCTGCATGAGAGATTCGACTTCGATGA
>CAJNDT010003535.1:475000-557500 GCA_905221615.1 Symbiodinium sp. CCMP2592
AGGAGCTTCCAGTCGAAGGTTTGGCCCAAGCTTAAACCTGAAGCCTTAATGCCCCAAACTCTGAAAAGCCTTGAGCCCTAAATCGGAAAAGCCCCAAGCGAGTCCTCATGTTTGACGAGGGTTGAACGCTCCAGGATAGCGATTAAGGCTTGAGGTTTATAGATGCATTGCAGCTGGTCAAACAGTGTATAACATCGCTGAGTCAGCTGATTCAGTAAACCTTCAGCACCTCCGTACACCCGCGGCTTTGCAATGCTGCTATCCTTCCGAGACCAGGAAATGTCTAGACGTCTAGACCCCAGAGCTTAAAGGGTAGTGACCCCAAACAATGCACATGAGCATCGAGAGTTTCGTGTCTGGGGCTTGACCAACCTTCTCGACGACGAGTGCTTAAGCACCTACTTGCCGAAGAGAGTTAATGCATGCGGATGTGGAACATCTATAGAAGCAGACGCCAGACCTGACACGAAAAGCAAAAACTCTTGCCACGCAGTAGCAAAGACAGCCTACTGCAGTCCCTGCCTGGCAGGATCCAGAGAACGCCACCGTGACGCAGCACCATGCAATGACGCTCGCAGAAACCAGGTGTTTGGTAGAACCACGCACTGCAAAACCCTAATCTCTAGACTCTACTGTACCTGGACCCTACGAAACCTACCTTTTCAGGTGCCCTTATGATGATTTTACGTGTAGGTTATGTGGGGCTCGAGGCAGACTTTACAGGGTAATGAGGATCCTCATCTCCGATAAAGGGAGGTCTGCGGATGTCACCACCGCAAGACAAGCCTGGGTTATATTGGAGGCCCCACATCACCTTGGTAATTACAACCAGGTTTTGGGGTTTAGGGTTTTAGGGTTTGGGGCTTTGCTGTACTAATTTTGTGGAAAAAAGTTTGGAGATTAAGATTTTTGGGATTGGGCTTAGGGTCTGGGTGTTTTGGAGTATCATTATACTTACAAACTCAGGTCGGGACTCTTTTTGGATAGTCTTGCCCAGTATTCCGACTCCTATATAGTGCCTCATCTCACGTTGCTTGCATTTGATGCTCCTCTTCGCAGCCACGGTGTCCGTTTGTCACGGCCCGACCCTCGACCGCCTTCTATACACTCTCTTTAGGGTAAGTGTATAGGTTTCAGGGCAAACATGTTATGGGGGTTTGGGATTTTGGCCTTAAGCCCCCAATACACCTTAACCCAAGACCTTACACCCTAGACCTTAAAGCCAAGCCTAGACCCTGCACCTTCAACCCTGCCTGGACCCCACAAGTATGTAGATGATGGCCTTTTAAAGGTGCTGGGCGATTATTTTTACCTACTTCTGGGAGGTTTAAGCACACCCCCCCCCCCCGCAAAAAAAATGCCGAGACCCTTATCCTTATCCCTCAAACCCTACACTCTATCTCAGGGTCATGGCGACAAGGGAGCAGGCGCAGCCAGAGTCGCTATCTGAGGAGGGTTCCGGTGGGTTAGAGCTTTAAGAAGCTTCAGGGTGTAGGGTACAGGGAGCCCTAATTAGGGTTTAGGGGTTAGGTTTAGGGTACAGGGAGCCCTAATTAGGGGTTAGGGTTTAGGGGTTAGGGTTAGGGTTTAGGGTTTAGGGTTAGGGTTTAGGGTTTAGGGTTCAGGGAGCCCTAATTCTTAAGAATTAGGGGTTGAGGTTTAGGGTTTAGGGTTAGGGCTGCTTAGGCTTAGGGTTTGGGGTGTAGGGTTAGAGCTTTGGCGGCTAGGGTTTCTTGTTGGAGCTCCACGGTTCTTGGTTTAGGGGTTGCAGCTTGATTGGTTTGGGGCTGTAGGGCTTCCGGGGTTCAGGGCTTCTAGACGCTGAGGTTGACAGGTTCGTGCAGTGGCAGCAGAGTTAGTCTGCTGTTTCGGGTAGAGCTTTCGAATCTGCCGTAAGCCTTACATCCTAAGCCCCAACCTACGTGGTCTATGCTTCAAGAGCACCTCGTACCCTTCCCTTCTCTGTCCCTCAGAAGTAGAGCAAAACCTGCGGGATTGATACGGCTCATACAGAGAAAGCTCTCCAGATGCAGTTGAAGTCGCCCGAAGCATGACTAACCAAACAGATGCGAAGCGGTCCATATGTCAGCTGCAGCAGCGATTCCGGTACCAAGCTTCAATCCCTAAGCCTCCATGTACCCATATAGTAGGTGCTTAGGCCTTAAAGGAGTGCCGATATGGGTAGCTTAAGGCCTAAGTTTAAGGCCTAAGTACCTACCATATGGGTACATGGAGCCTTTGGGAATGTGCCACTCAGAGCACAGTCCGACTTTCCTGTCCTTGCTGGCAGGCCCTGGGCCCTACAACTGTGAACTCCGAAATTTTCAACCCTGAAATGGGGTTTAGGGTTGTGGGGTTTAGGGTTTAGGGCTATATTAGGGTCCCACATTTTCGAAAACCGAAGCATGAAGTCCAAAGCCCCAGATCCTAAACGGCTGAGGTACCTCCATGGGCGCACGAAGGAGGTGGAGGGCCCTGCGCAGGTGCCATGCCTTCAGCATTCTGCAGGGGTTAAGGGTTAGGGCTTCCTTCAACTGTACCACGGCTTATATGCTGCACGGCCCTCTAAGGATTCCGCTTGCTGAGAGCCTTTTGTACCGAATGGAAGAAGACTTATCGAAGACTTCTATATCCCTACATGTGTGCTTAGGCCACCAACCGGGGGCTGCCACTTGCATTCACGAGAATTTGCCAACCCAGGTGACGCAGCAGCACACCCAGCAGGTCGTGAACGGTGAGGCCAGCATGCTGCGAAGCGTAACCCTAAACCCTCCTGGGAGATATGGAAGCAAAAGGGGAACTCGTTACGGGGTTGCTTTGCAACGAAAACCGGTTGCAGAAGCCTCAGTTGAGAGATCCTACACCCTAGTCCACGAAGCGAAGCAGTTCTTAAACCCCAACCTTAAAGCCTAAGCCCTCGAGCCCTACTTAGCGTATCCAAATCCTACACCCCTGAACCTGAGTTATAAGGCTGCAGGGAATGAGGAGTAGCCTCGAATCGCTAATTACTCCGGGACTGCGAATGTGTTTTTTTTGCTGTTAGGGCTTTCGGGTTTAGGGGTGTAGGATCTAGGTTTAGGGTGTAGGGTGGAATGTCGGGTTACGATTATTCAGGAGCTTGTAGGGGGTGTAGGGTTATGGGTTTTAATGTTTGGGGCGCTTGTGGCTTTAGGCTGAAGATCTTCAAGCAGGCCTGCGTTTGTTCAAAGGATCAAGCGTTAGAGGTTTAGGGTTTGTGGCTTTTGGCTCAGGATCTTTCAGTAGGCATACGCTTGTTGACAGGCTCAAGTTTTGGAAAGTCGGTGTAACAGTGTGACATAATTCAGGTTTTGGGGTGTACTGTAGAGTTTGAGGCTTCGGGTTTTAGGCTTTAGGGGTTTAGGGTTTGAGGGTCTGGGGTTCCAGGGTGTAAGGATGAGGGTTGAGGGCTTAGCGTTTTCGGGTGTAGGGTTGAGGCTTTGTAAACATGTCGGCATAAGTCGTGTGCATGGTTGGTGGTTGAGGGTGCTTTGGCTGGAATCTTCGGGGTGCCGGCACAGTCTTCAGGGCCCCATAGCAATCCATGGGGCCCTGCCTCCCCCCCCTCCCCCCAAAAAAGTACGTTTGTTGGGTTCCTTCTTAATTTGAAACGCTGCGTGTCGTCCGCCTCGGCCCGGCTGTACGCGCATGCGGCGAGTGGCTACTATCTGCAGCAAGCTCTTGTAGGAAAAAAGTAACAGTTGGAATCGCACTTATAGTAAAAGTAATGATCATAGCAACACGAAGCAGGATGATTGTGAGTAGTATTAGTAGTGGTAGTATCAGTACGAATTTTGGTGTCGTCATTCCGAAACACTGGATACCAAGACTCTCGCAAGCGGCGGGATGCCTTAAGTATGGGCCGTTGAGGCTGTGGATTTCGTGGGCGTCTTGGATTAGGGAAGCATCACAGCCTTTTCAACCACGTTACCCTGCCTATCCCAACGAAAGGGCGTCTAAAACAAGCCTGGGTTAGGCTGTAGGGTTAGGAATTCAGGTTTGAAACTCCCTTGGTACTGCAGCCTTACAAGCGAGCCCCAATTTTGCAGGCTGGGGTTAGTAGGGTTAGGAGTTCAGGTTTGAAACTCCCTTGGTACTGCAGCCTTAAAGGCGCGCCCCAAGAGATAAACATGCTACATTACAGTCCGGTGTCGTCGGAAATTCCAGTCAGCGAGGGGGGGAGGGGCGGGAGGGTGGGGGATAGGAATTCAGGTTTGAAACTCGCTTGGTACTGCAGCCTTAAAGGCGAGCCACAACACATAAAGATGCTACGAAAGCTCACTTGGGCGGGGAAGGGAGGAGGCCGGGAATCCGAGGCGGGTGGGGCTGGGAGGGGGCGGAGGGAGGGGGGGGCGGGGGGGGGCCGGGGGGGGAGGGGGAAAAAGAATTGGGTGGGACAGAGATCCAAAATCCGTTGGAGGAAGCAAGAATTCACCGCCGGACCTTGGGGCTCATCGACGGGTTTCCATTTTTTAGGGGGGGGGGGGGGGGCGCCAGGCACGGGAAGAGGATTAAGAGGTGGGGAATGAAACCTCTGACCAAGGCGAATTATGATTTCAGGAAGGTAAGTAGTTTTTCTGGAGCTAAGGCAACCAAGCCGTGAATTGGGACTAAACCCGACATCCCCCACTGCAAACCCAAGATCTGATGTACTTCCTGTCACTTCCTCACGAAAGAAGGATTATGATCCAGGGCTTGGGCCCTGACTAATACCCCTTCAGTGATCAAGCCGCATGAATCATAATCGGCATCCTAAACTCTTAAAACAAGGAGATCGTATTTGTCTGCATTTCTGACCCCTCCTGCGACCGAGCCACGGTGCATCTAGCAGCTCTTGTCCTAAGCCCCAGCCGACAGAGCTTGGAGATATGAGGGTTGCCAAAAATAGGGGACCCTAATATAGTATGCTAGGTAGTAGAATCCATGTTATACGGACCCCAAAATAAGGCACCCCTAATTTTCGGAAGCTCCCATATCAACCCTAAACGCATAAAGTGCGTTGTCTGTTCAGGAGTCTAGGGTAAGGGCACACCTAGGCATTACTACTTAGCGCACAGCGGGTTCAGAGTTCCACTTCGATCTTTAATTCGGGAGGGGGGGGGGTGTGTCAGGATTAGCACCCCAGGCAAGAGAGTGCTCTATTTCTGTGAAAGAACCATGTCCCCAAGTGCAGGTGCAGCAACAGGTGGTGGAGGCAACGGCAGGGTTTGGATTTCATACCGGCTCGATGTTGAAGGATTCAAGAATTCTGTTTGGTATACAGGCTAGACAACTAATCTCAGTATGGAAGACCCAAGCTGTTTGCTGCATGCTTAGCGATCCTTATCAGGGTTTTGTTTGTGTAAGTTCTTAGTGAGGTAGGTCTGTTGGGGCTACATCATTCATTGCATATTAGATGAAGGGTCCTTTGTCAGAGACATCTAAGCTTCCCTTTTTAATTCTACGATTCTACGATGAACAAATCCTGAACTTGAAGCCTTATTCATTAAGGCACATATATTCAGCTTTTATACAACCCATATACAGCCGGAAACCCCGATTTTTTTGGTGAGATCCCTATATTACCAAGCTCCGTTCTCGTCTCCGGCCTTTGCGCACCCTAAAACCTAACCCCTAAACCCCAAGCCCCAAACCCTCAACCATAAACCCCAAAAGGCTCCGGTAAGCTCCCTTTTCTAAAACCCCGAACTCTTGTGCCAGGTGCCCAACGTGCAGGTCCATGAGATCATCCAGGAGATTCCCGAGGTTCTGACCGCGGGGTCATCACGGACGGATGTCGCAGAGCTGCTGAAGGAATTCGCATTGGGTTTCGGGGTACATTGTAGTGTGTATCTACCTGGCAACCTTGTGTGCATATATAGAAAACATATTTGTTTACACATATATGCATACATATGCATGTACATCCACGTATATGTATATGTATGTATATATATATATGTATATATATATATATATATATATATTTACGACATACAGATACAGGTATGTGTATGTGTGTATATCAAGATTAATATATACAGATATACACATACATACATGCATACATACATACATGTGTATACATACACTGCACATGTACACATATTTGTTTTCTGATGTGATAAGAAGGTGCGCGTATGGTCTTTGACTGTGTCGTAGCGCATCTTGGTATAGCTGCACGGGTTGTAGTCACGCGAGAGAACCGTAAGCCCTAAACCCGAAGTGCTGGTGGTGGTCGTGGTTGTCATCTTCTGGTGCGTTGTAGGAATGTTGGAAGCTTGTAGAGGCCCCGTCCTCGAGTGCTCTGGAGAAGAAGGTATATATCCGAAATGACTCAGCAAAAAGTGCCTACAAGAGAAGCGGAAATTAGTGCCATGAGCATGCAGACCATAGACTTGTTGCAGTAATTACAACGGCACTAGCATCGGTCGTGAGTCGATAGCTGCAGGAGCAAAGAGTGTCCAGAGACCGGTCTCGCATCATCCGTAGCAGGTCCAAGGTCCAAGTATCATTTCAGGCAGATTCCCGAAGCACAGATTTGTCAGGCCCGTGTGCCATACACACTCCAAAATCCCACGCTCTCGCCATGCACTCGGGCTCACAGACGGGTCCTGTGTTTGAGATGGCTGAAGGTATGTCACCCGATGAGCAGCAAAAGCCTGAAGAGAAGAAACCTGCGCAGGTCCAGGTCGTAGAGAAGCTGGTGGAGGCTCGTGCTGGGGAAACAGCGAGGCATTCAACGTGCAACTCAGATACCCCAAGTGATGTTAAACCCCGAAGCCCTGTAGAACCCTGCAGAATCCTAACCCTAAACCCTAAACCCCTAAACCCTAAACCCTAAACCCTGCAGAATCCTAAGCTAGATTCTTAAACTCTCAGCCATGAGCGCTCAAACTTCAGGCAACCGTTTCGATGTTCAACCCTCCGCACCAATCCGCAAGACTCACAAGCCCTTTGGGATTGAAGGCTTAGAGGTCTACATTATGGTGCAGGGTTCAAGAAGCCCTTCAAGAAACCGCTGTTCTGCAAACCTTTCTGAAACTAATTAAACTTATTACACATCGTTACAGAAACCTCCCAATCTCCCAATTCCCTGGAAGACCGTAGAGAATATATAGAATATGTATTTGCATATATATATATATATATGGATGGAGATGGAGAGAGATAGATATCCACACATACAGATGCACATACCCATCTATCTATCTAGCTAGCTATCTATCTATCTATCTATCCATCGACCTATATTTCTTATACACACACCTATTTGTTTGTGGTTTATGAGTTATCTATATATATATATACATGTATGTAATGGTATGTATATATACATATATATATATATGAAACTCAGCGATTTAAACTAACCCTCCTGAATCCTCCAGCTCGCAGGTGCCCCGCGTGGTGCAACATCCAGTGGAGCACATCGTCGAGGAGATCGCCGGGAGCTTACCGGAGCCTGTTGGGGTTTAGGGCTTAGGGCTTTGGGTTTAGGGTTTAGGGCTTAGGGTTTGAGGTTTAGGGCTTAGGGTTTGGGGTTCAGAGTTCAGGGTTTTGAGTTTTAGGGTCAAGGGGTTGGGTGCTGCCCCAAGTCCTGATATAACTATTGGGGCCTAGCGTTTAGGGCTTCGGGTTAGGTCTAGGGTTCAGGCCGGCAGGCTTTAGGGCTGAAAATTGAAGTTTTAGGGCTCAGAAGTGACGGTTCAGGGTTTAGACCTGAGTGTTTAATGTGCAGAATCGAAGATGTAGGCGGCTTGTCGGCTTCAGGATTTTGGGGTCAGGGATTCTGGGTTGGGGTGGCCTTGCCATAGTTTAAGGCATAGTTCCGATTGAGTTAAGGAGTCCTCACATCAAGCGGTCTACGACGACGATGCTCACACTCAAGCAAGCCGGGTTCGACAATGTGGGTACTGCTCCCAACACGAGCACTACAGGTGTTCTAGCTCTATGCTGCTCTAGACCATTCAGACAACAGCCGGCACAGACGTTGTCATAAGGCATCGATTGCACGCCACGGCAGACTGCAAGGTTCAAGGAAATGCCTAAGCATCACGCTACATCACCATATACATGGGTCGCGGTCGCATGGCTTAGAGGTGATGTATTATCTTTTTGAGTGAGTCGAGGCGAGCCTTGTTTGCTGACATAACCCTACGCCCTAAACCCCTAAACCTTAATCTCTAAACCCCTATAAGCCCTAAACCCTGAACCCGCCTACTTCAGTCCGTGGTCTCGCCAGGTCCATGTGCCAAAGATCATCACCCAGGACACTTCGGCAGGAACTTGAACTAGACTTGGACTTCGAGGCTTTGGATCTCATGTGTCCTGGGCTAATGTGCACCGATGTGTGCTCATTTGCATCCCCGCGGGGGGATTGTTGGAGCCTTGGAAAGACACGTTTACACCCAAAGTACTGCTCTTGCCACACGAAACAGCATTCCGCTTGGATGTGTTGACGGCATGCTGTTTTGGGGTTTAGGGTTTTCGAAACACTTCAGACTCGAGTTTTGGACGCGCCAGTTTCGCTTGTTGCCTTGCGAGGCTCTTTGCCGGGAAAGTACAGACTGAAAGTAGCATTGGTTAACATGCCGAAAGCAACACGGTTGCTGCACGAAACAAGGTTCCGCGTGACATAGGTAGCCCAATTGAGAGAAGCTTCATATCATATGATATGATATGTTATGGCAGGATATGATATGATACCATGGGTACCTCCTGAACTGCAGAAGCGACCCAGATCCTGAACCCTAAACCCCCAAATCCACGACCCATAGTCTCCATTGTAGTTCCCTGTTGGGGTTGGCTTATAGCGTCCTAAATATAGAGCTGGTTAAGCCCAAAAAGGGATCTACAACGGAGACTATAGGTAAACCCTTGCAACATCCCTTATGGGATACTCGCAGGACCCCTTGAACGCAACAGAGACACTGGCAACTCCTCAACTGAACCCGACACGGTGAGGCTCGAAGCCCTAAATCATCCCAAAACACCCTAGACCTAAAACCCTAAAACCCTTGACCCGAAACCCTAAACCCTAAAACCTACCCTGAACCCTACAGTAAACCCTAAAGCCCTAAAACCCTTAAACCCTAAACCCTCAACCCTAAACCCTCTCTTGAGGAGCGCATCCAGCACCGGACGGTGGACCGCTATGTAGACATCCCGGTGCCCGAAGCGCGCGAGGCGGCTGGGAGTCATAGGATGCCAAAAGGGGTTTTAGCCTATGGTGGGTTTAGTAGGGATGAGGGCTCCCATAACAGGGTTCATATTAAGGAATCCCTACGCCAAGAATCTTAAACCAGGGGCAAAAACGGGGCACATCAGCGACTCGTCTCAGGGACATCACCTCCGAAAGTTTTTGTGCACCTGGATCCCAAACACATATAGAATAATAGCTTTTTTGCAAGTGTTGGGCCAGTATTTTAACTACATTTAGGGGTTTAGGGAGCTGCTTTCGTGGAGGTCTCTTGCAATCCCGAAGGGTCCATGTACCCAAATTATATATATATATATACTTTGGCCCTACAGTTCCTATATAGGGACTACTTTGGGGCCAAAGTATATACTATATGGGTACATGGACCCTTATACCCTAAACCCGTATCGAACCCTTATAGATCCCTTAAAGGATCCCTTATGGTACCCTTAAAGGACCTTTAACTATAGGAGTACAGGGACCCTTAGGGAATGGCGGTTCCCCTTTGGCGTCTCCGCTCGTTGATCGCTTCTGGAGCTTGCCTCATGACAGGGGCGGGTCCCTTTTAAGGGCTCCTTTAAAGTTTAGGATTCAAGGTTAAGGGCCCCTTGAAAGGATTCCTTTTTCAGGATTCTTTTTAAGGGCTCCTTTAAAGGGCTCCGTTTCAGGGTTGTTTTTTAAGAGTTCTGCAGGTTCCTGTTAAGGGCCCTTTTAAAGGATCCCTTTTTCAGGGTTCTTTTAAAGGGCTCCTTTGAAAGGGTGCCTTTCGAGGGCTCCTTTTAAAGTTTCCTTTTAAGGGGTCCATTACCTTAAACCCTTACTTGTAGCATGCCCCAAACAAGCCTGCTTGTTTAAGGACACAAATATGAGGAAGTCAAAAGGAACCCCCGTAGACTCTCGAGCGGAGACGCTCGGCGCCAAGGTTTTCTTGAACTGTAGGGGCATAGACTTAACCCACACCGTAGATAAACAAAGCTTCCGTGGTGGCCTGGTCAGTTTCCCCAGCTGCAGGAGATCGTCCACGTGCCGGTGAGTGACATCCAGGAGCGACATCATCACATCGAGGTGCATCGCATTCTTGACAGCAGCTGCAGGGGAATCTCTTTCAGAAGTTCTTCATCTACTCGTAGAATGCACAGCTGGCATCACGGATATGTAGGGACGGTGATGCTAGTGTTTGACATTATGTAGACATCTAATCTCTGCTGAACGCTGAGCCGACGGATCTAATCTTGCCGTCGGACCAGGTCGAACAGGTGATCGAGGTCCACGTGCCAATGCAGAAGGAGGCCGTACTTCGCCGTCCTTTGGGGTTCTTGTGAAGGGATTCACTTTAAGCTACCATAATAGGGATCTATAGTAAGTAATCTGGTTTCAGTATTATGGCATAATACTGAAACCAGATTACTTACTATAGATCCTATTACGATAACTTACTTATTATGGTAACTTAAATCAAATCGTTGTTCTACTGCTCTTCTGCTCCGGGCCTGAAAGCACGTGGCACGGTTTAGGGTTTAGGGTTTAGGGTTCAGGGTTTAGGGAATCCCAAACCATAACTAGGATGCCCAGTAGAAGCCGTAAAGGGAACTCCAGAAAGTTGGAATATGGTTTCAGGGTAGGATACCCTATAATTTACCATAAATTAAAGGGTTTAGGATCATCATATTCCAACTTTCTGGCGTTTTCTGTATTCCCTTTTTGTAGTCCTAGGTTCCTTATGAGGCTACCCAGTTCTCAAAACTGGAACCCTTTTTATCCCTTGGTTACTCGGCATCCTAGATAAGGCCTAGCTCCGAAACCCTACACTCCCAAGCGGTCCAAAGTACCTACATGGTAGAATGCAGCGTTTCTTTCTCGGCAATTATTATGATCATTAGGGGAAGTAATTATCCCCTGTATGGTAGAATGTGGGGTCTCTATACTAGCAATCACGATGATGATTAGGGGTTTCTATCCCCCATAGCAGTACCTACGGTTGATGATATACATCCTGCATTACCCATAATAAGGAATATACCATAATTCCCTTAGTTTAGGGTCATTAAGGTATTGCAGGATTCATATCATCAACCGTACCTAGGACCCTTTGGAACTCGCGAAACTTAAACCCTGAAGCCTGAGCCCGACACCCTACAGCTAAGTGTCCATGTATCCATATTGGGTGGTTGTCAAAATTATGGTCCCTTTTTTGTACCTTGAATAGTAGGATATCACCTACGTTGGCCTTAATGTAGTCCCTATTTAGGTACTTTAGGGCCCAAGTATATACTATACAGGTTGTTGTCAAATTAGGGTCCCTTTTGGGGTCTTTATTATAATACGGCAAATACTTAGGGTACCCAAAAAGGGGCCATGATTTTGATAACTACCCATATAGTTTCGTACATGGACCCTTAGAGCCTACACCTAAAGCCTAAACCCTTTCAACAAAAAACGAAACTTTTAAAGCAACTCGCGCTCCCAGGCCCTGCAAGCCTGTCTTCCTAACACGCTCAAATGCGTAAAGCTCCCAGAGCCCTAACTTAGGCTTTAGGGTTCAGAGCCTCGTAGTCATGTTTTTTTTACAACAAAGCACTTGTAAACCGGACGCTCCTACAAGACGCCAAACCTCAAGCCCCACTAGTAAGGCCAACCCCGACGGGGATTTGGTGCAGGAAGTGGTTCACGTGCCAGTTGCCATCCGGCAGAAGCGCGTGGTGCACAAAACTGCGGCTGTGCTACAAAAGTCGTACCTCAACCTCCAAAAGCAAGTAAACTAATGTCCCAAAATATTCCCAGGTGTTATTCTTCTTGCATTTCGTAGCAGTCGCCACAGTGCCGGTGCTGGTAAGGGGGATGTGGGGGGTCAAACGAGCCTCGCGTGATCAAAGGTTTTCGCATGACCAGTGCATCTGCCCACCGTCACCACTACTAT
Source organism: Symbiodinium sp. CCMP2592 (assembly GCA_905221615.1). Classification (NCBI taxonomy): domain Eukaryota; class Dinophyceae; order Suessiales; family Symbiodiniaceae; genus Symbiodinium; species Symbiodinium sp. CCMP2592. The sequence continues at coordinate 487,117 of CAJNDT010003535.1, forward strand.
TAGCTTTAGAGAGTAGTTCTCTCGGTATCACGCTTGGTCTCCTACTTGTCATTACCATTGTTCCCATGATGGTCTTGTTCGCCACCTTCGCTCTCCCGTGACTAAGGTATAACCCAATTACCAATATTGTGTTCCTCCATACTTACTCAATTCTCTATCCTGATTATTAAATCCCCCTACCCTACTCTTGCGTGCGAGTCCCCGCTGCAAGACCGTCCATGCATATGTTGCCCAATGCTGGTCCCAGATACTCCAAGTTCTTGTCCTGGTGTTTCGGTAGTTGGGCGGTCTAGGATTTAGGGTTTAGGGTTTACTTGACCGGCAACCTTTGTAAGGGCTTCTAGAAGCAAATCAGAAGGAGGAGCCCTAAACTTGTGCGTTTCTCGGGTCTGGTTATAGGGTTTAGGGTCTGAGGTTTAGGGTTTCGGGTTAATGCCGTTGGAAGTATGGCTCTCAGGTCATTGGTGGCGATTTCAGGAACAGGCAAACGGCCCGAATTCAATATAGGCCTTCGTAGACACCCATAAACAAGGTATCCCTCATCTCCTGAAACGGGAGGTTTGTCCTGAACCTCTCGAAACCTGAAAGCCCCAAAGCTTTGAAGGAAGCCCAAACCAAGTCCGAAACCGTAAATCCCAGATCGCTCTACCCCTACACTACAGTATAGATCCCTATATGGTATATGAACCTTAAAACGTTTTAAGGTTCATTTCGTCCCTAAGGTGTGTACCTCAAGAACTTTCATTAATGCAGTTGGTGACTGAGGTCGAGTCTCTCGTGGAGGTGCCAGTGCATGTGACGCACGAGGACACACGCGAGACTTGAGAGAGCGCTTGAGCTTTCACCTTGCTTCATCGACGCTTTTGAGCATGTTTCGGAACATGTTTTTGGAGATATCTTGTCATGACTATCTATCTGCATCACATGTCCCGTGCCCGTTTTCCAACCTAGTCGAGTAGCCGTAGCTAGTAGCTAGGTTATGGCCCTCTACGCGTAAATCGGATGCTTGACCTGTTTGTACCACTCACTACTCTGTCCCAATGTGCGCAGGAGATCGTTCATGTCCCGAAGGTCCGGGGCATGTCTTGTTTCGGCTTAAACGGATGTCGCACAAGTAGACACAGCCAAGCAGTTCCATACCCCAAAAAGCTCATACCGGCCCATACCCTTTGATACTCTGTAGGACGGAGCTTACAGGTTTTTTCTGTGAGGCTTCAGGTTCGACACGGAACTCGTGGCCTCGAAAGTCTCGATGCGTGGCCTGTGTATATGGATGATTCTTGAGGGCTCGAGGTGCTTGTATGTGCATATACGTGGGTACGTATGTCTCATGCATCGATATACATGTTGTGTGTGTGTACCTCACTCTCTCGCTGTATACATATATATATATATATATATATGTGTGTGTATAAAGAAATAAATACATAATACATACATGTGTGTGTCTATGGTTATATATATATATATATGTATATATATATATATATATGTATGTATGTACAAATACATTTGCAGACACACCAGCGGTAGTAACAGTTTCATGTGTACCCGAGACTCCAACGTTCATATCGTATAGTAGTTTAAGTAATATGCTTCCCTTGAACTGCAGAGAGATCCTTATCATTATGTAGAGTATGTTCCTGATTTCCCCATTAAGCTACGGGCTTTGGCGTCTTTCGGAAACCCCGACGCTGAAAAGCCGCTGATGGGCGCCAGATCGTCCCAAGACCCTAAACCCTAAACCCCCCTAAACCCTAAACCCCCCTAAACCCTAAACCCCCCTAAACCCTAAACCCTAAACCCCCCTAAACCCTAAACCCTAAACCCTAAACCCTAAACCAAAGCCGTTGATGGGCGCCAGATCGTCAGCCAGTACCGGCATCACCACAACGAGGTAGAGCAGATCATCGATGTCCACGTTCCGCATCACATCGAGGAGCCTTACTTAGGGTTAGGGGTTTAGGGTTTAGGGATGTTCGGGGGGTGTAGGGTTTGGGCTAGTACTTAGTAGCCCAGAGGGTCCAAGTACCCAAATAGTAGGGTTTTAGATCCCAAAATCCATACTCTGAATGGTTTTTGGATCTTGAGATCCTACTATTTGGGTACTTGGAGCCTTACTTAGTAGTAGAGTAGGCAACCTTTAACCTCTTTTTGGGTAGTATAGTCCCTATATAATCCCATTGTAACCAAAAAGGTTAACCTTTAGTTCCCCATGATACTCGACCTTTCGGGACCCATTTAGGGAAATCAGAAGGGGCCCCAAAAAGGCGTAAGCCCGAAACCGTGATTGTACACAAGAAACAACGTCTGTACACCCTGAACGTCCGACCCCTGTCTAAATCTCCTGAGTTGTCCTTTTTGGGGATCTGTTCAATTTCCCCTCCTGTTTTTTAGAGAACCATAGTGGTAAAATATTTTCGAAGGGCTCAAAGGACAACTCAGTCTCCTGCTGTGCTCAGGAGACGGTGCACGTCCCGAAGGTGGTGCAGCAGGAAAGAGCCCTAGCCTTAAGCCCTGGCAGAGGGAAGCCGTCAGATCGAAAGTTTAGGGTTTAGGGGTTTAGGGTTTAGGGTTTAGGGGTTTAGGGTTTAGGGTTTAGGGGTTTAGGGGTTAGGGTTTAGGTGGATTTCTCAGAGAGGCTTGCTGGTTTTGGGAGTTAGGGTATGTCCCCAAGGGTCCAAGGGACCTAATAATTAGGTACCCGGTTTTAGGATGGTAGTTATGTAAGTTAGGTTTTTGGAAAGTATATGACTATAGGTACTTGGACACTTGGGGTAAGGGCGACTGCAACATCAAGAGTTCGCATACCGATGGTGGCAAGGTTTGTCGGATGGTAGCACGAAGTAGGCAGTTGGGGGAAACGCTGAACAGGAATAGGGCTGTTGCAGCAGATGCGGTACCATCGCAGCGACGGAGTCGACGCCGTGTTCTTGTCCTTCGTGGCTTCATTCTTAGAGCTGTTGCTGCGGTTGGATAGCACGTTTTCCCTGACAGGTGATCCGCCAAACCCCTAACCTCTAAACGCCCTAAACCCTAAAAGCCTTACTGAGATCGTGCACCAGACGGTTGAGCAGCTTGTCGAGATTCCTGTGCCGGTCGTGCAGGAGCAGGCACAAGACCTAGTGTAGAGTTTAGGGTTAAGTTGGGTGGTCTTTGTGCAACTGCAAGAGTAACGGAGTTTCCGAGAATCATTGTCAACTTGAATTAATTTGCTTTTGGATTTCATGCGCTTGAGTGGCTTAAGCGGCTGGGTAGGTAGCCTTTAACTTTAACCCTTCCGTTCCGGGCACATATCACTCTGCCACAGCTCGCCTTTTGCTAAGCTAAGGTATGCGGCCGCAATGCGGCCCCCTAGGGAGGACCTGTAGGTTTGGAGGATCTTGGAGGTGTAGGACTTCTCTACACCAACCAGCTAAGGCCTATAAATCCGTCTGCAGATTCAGGGTGGAGGTAGCTCCACATCCTAAATCCGAAATGGGTGGTTGTCAAAATTATGGTCAATTTTTGGGTCCTTAATATAATACGGCACCTATTATATAGGGTATCCAAAAACGGACCCTAATTTTGACAACCGCCCAAATCCAAATCGACCCACGACCCTCAACCCTTAAATCCTGCGCCCTAAACGCCAAACCCTGACACTTCTAGGATGCCCAGTAGTACCCTTATTCCCTTTTTGTAGTCCTAGGTTCCTTATAAAGTTACCCAATACCAAGAAGGGAGCCCTTTTTCTTCCTAGGTTATTGGGCATCCTAGACTTAAGGATCCCACCCTAGGGGCCCTTGTGTCGAAGGCTGTCCAGCCCTTTAATTAGGGACCCCTAAAGCACATAAGCATAAACATTTTATAGTGATATCCCGCCTTGTTGGGCTTCATTATAAGGGGGCTTATATGGGATATCCCTATCCTAATTTTTGCTTATGTGCTTTTTTGGGTCCCTATTTAAAGCCCTGGGGCGACTCAGGGAGTGTACATCCCTTGATCAGTGCCATGTGCCTGAGGTTACTTTCAGGGTTTTGCTTACAAGGCTCCAATATCTGTATGTATGTATGTATGTAGGTATGTATAAACATATCGGGTCCTAGGGGTTCTACATAAGGGCAGTGTAAGGATTCTACATGCAGGTACTGTAAGGCGCGTAAATAGGGCCAAACAAAGCAGAAACTATGTGATGAGTAAATGAACCTTCGGGGAAACAGTTTCTGTAACTTAAACCCTGGGGGAATTATCATGACAAGACGGCTAGTTGGGCATGCCATACCTTACAGATGCATACGTTGTGTGCACCTACTGTAATGTAATGTCGTTCACTGCGATGGAATGCAGAGAGCACCAGACTGGAAGGGAATACATCGCATTGTGTGTAAATATATATACACATATTCATATATATATATATATATATATACATACATATATATATATATATATATGTATATATATAGGTGTGTACATGTATAAATATATAGAAATCTTTATATATATGTGTATACATATTTAGCAACAGGTTTAGAAGCATGCACACATATGTATAAAACTACATGTACATACGTATATATACATGTATACATATCTCTCTATATATATATATATATGTATGTATGTGTGAATATATATATATATATATCCATACACATCTTTATACATACACACGTATATATCCATGTCTACAAACAAATGTATGTGGTCTTCGCCAGTAGAAGCAAGGCCTGGTTCAAAGTGCCAGTCCTGTGTTTCAATGCCGCGACTCTACAAAACCATCCCTATCCGTAAGGGTCCATGTATTCATATAAGGGTACCATAAGGGATCCTTTAAGGGATCTATAAGGGTTCGATAAGGGTTTAGGGTATAAGGGTCCATGTACTCATGTAGTATATACATTGGCCTTAATGTTGTCTCTATACAGGTACTTTGGGGCTTATATATCTCTATTTGGGTACATGGATCCTTAGGGTATAATAAGGCCCTAAACCTTAAAATCCTAAACCCAAATCCGTATACCGTACTCCCTTTAAGACCCTAAACTCCCGGTCATGCCAGGTCGTGCATGTTCCGAAGATCATCAGACAGGACTGCGGAGAGCCCGGTTATAAGGTTCCATGTACCCAAATAGTTTACTTAGGTGCATATTCACACATACTTGGGCCCCAAAGTAACTAAACAGGCACTACTGTAAGGCCAAAGTGTTTACTGTTTGGGCACGTGGACCCCTGGATTTGCTATTAGGGTTTTGGCGAGAGTCCATGGGGCCTACAGCATATGACGTATGTGGGTGAGTGTACACGCTGTGTTCTATTTGAGGACTTTGATGCAAGAATTGTTGCTGATGCATGTTGCCTTGATTTAATCAAGTCGCTTGAACTGCTAGCGGGGGTGCTGAGGAGACGAGCGGGGGATGGCAGGTGAGAGTAGGCAGGGAGGATTGGGGAGGCGGATTGTGGAAAGGGTGGAAAGGGGAAAGAGAGAGTGTCCGAGAGAGAGAGAGAGAGAGAGAGAGACAGAGACGTAAGAGAATATTCAAGGAATAACGATAAAGGAAGGTTAAACAAAAACACACAGACGGAGACAGAGCGAAAGAGAGGAACTTCTGATGGACACATGGAGACAGAGAGACAGCGAGCAGTAGCCGACATGGGAAAGTTGAGTGTTGACAGTTCTGTTTCAAAGCAGGAGCGGAGCAGCGTGGTGCACGTCGAGCATGTGATTGACGTGCCCGTGCCGCAGACTGTAGAGGCCTGCTGCCAGTGGCCTTGAACCTTGAATCCAGCCAGCTGTTGCAATAGTCTTCCTCAGCAACTGTACTACTGTAACCGTACCCCCAAAACCCTGTTCTAGATGTTAATAAGGCACCTATAGACAGATGCCATGCAATCGTCAAGCTACTCGGGAAGATGTTGCCGTGCTGGTATGTAAGAGAGGAAGGCACCCCCATGTGTGAGTCCTAGGTGGATACACTTCGGTTAGCAACGTGGCACCCCAGAATCTCGAATCCCCATTTGGGTCCCAGGTTGGGTTCGTTCTCTCTCTCTCTCTCTCTCTCTCTCTCTCTCTCTCTCTCTCTCTCTCTCTCATCTGCAAATACATATATATATATATATATATATATACATATATATATATATATCTAACGACTGAAGTTGTTAGTTGTGTATATACTGGTTTATACGCACACTCAGATTACCCCGTAGAGGTCTAATTGTGAGTGAAGGGTGCGAGTCGGCTGAACAGGCGGTCAACAACTGGCTTAGGTCCTCAGCTTGTCCCGGCCAGTCTTTGTGAGAATATGTTTGTACGTGTACGCATTTGAAGATTTGTGTATCCATGCCACCTGTACCGACCCCTTGCGATCATTGTTTTAATGTCTCAAGGCTCGGTGGCATAGAAACTTATTGCTACATACAGCTTGTGTATGTATTTGTGTGTATCTCTCTCTATACATATCTATATTTATATGTATACGTTTATGTGTGTGTGTATATCTACATATACGGGAAACTGTAGGCATGTACAGATGCGTGCGCAACCATTCACTGTGTATGTACATATTTACATTTACATTTGTATTTGTACTTGTTAGTTTTAATTACATGTTTGTGTATAAATATGTACATATTCACCTATGACCGTTCATTTAATTACTTCTGTGTATCTTGGAAGGTGTGTGTCCGCATGCAATTTAGCGTTTTCACACGTGTAGTTGCGGTTCTAAGCATGAGATTCAACCATCCTCGTCATCATGAAGCACGGTAAAATTCGTCATCACCTCGTTGCCTGTCATCATCACCATAACCATCTTCATGATCACGAGGATCCTGAAGATTTCCATGCCATCCTCTCCACGAGCGCCACCAGTGAAGACATGAACATCAGCGTCGTAGTCACCGTAGCGGTCGCAGATGCCGCAGTCATAATCTTCAGAAACATAATGTGCATATACAGCGGATCGAGGTCAGAAGCCCGGGGCAAGTGAGTTGTGATTGAAATTAAGACAGACCATAGACAGGCAACACGCAGAAGTCGATAATTTACACGGACAACAGAGACACCATCAAGACAAAACAGTTTGAGCCCAAGTCTCGATGTAGGCATATTTGTGTTTGTTTGTGTCTCTTCGTGTCCGCGCACCTGTACGGTTGGATGTGCACACACACACACACATACGCTCAAAGGTATGCCGGCACATGTATTTGCACATGTTGGTTTTCGCGTGCAGCTATCATGGTAATGAACTTCCAGCTAGCTTGCGCAGGAGATCGTGCACGTACCCATCGTGCACACCGAGGAGCCCATCTGCACATGGGGAGAGTACACCGAGGTTTTGGGTTTTGGGTTTGGAGATGGCTTTGGCAGTTGTCGTTGTCATCGTGTCAGAGAGTACATTAAACAACCATGGAAAAAGTTTTCCTGCCTGCAAGCCTTTGTGGGGTTGCAGTTCGCTGGCTTCATGTAGCCGTGTTTCCGATCATCGATCTATCTGCATGTGCCATATGTGTTTGGCTCGGTCTGTTTCTGCACTGGGACCACTAGGATCGGAGGCGGTTTTCCCTGACTCCCTAGACTCCATGGGCCCTGAACCCGTTGACCCGTATATAGAGGAAGTCAGTCCTTAGGGATACTTAAAAATATTTTTAATTTTGGTTTTTTAACCCCCAAGAAAGAGCTAAAATTACAATTGTTGATAGGGTTCTAAGTTCAGTATAGAAACAAGGAACACTCAAAGGGGCGGAACCCTGAAAGGGGCCAGAGAGGCCCTGAGTCATCCTAAAGCCCTACTTGGAGGGTCTTTAGGGGACTTAGTATGGGGCTCAATTTAAAGGGGATTCTAAGGGTTCCTTTAAAGGGCTCTATAGGGGTACTATAGGGTTTAGGGTTTAGGGACTTAGTAAGTAGGTAGTACGTAGACTTATAAGTACCCTAAAAGGGACCCTAATTGGGGTTATGGTACTTATAAGTTCCTCAAATAGCCAGTTACTAAGTCCCCCGACCCTCCAAGCACACCCCAAACCGAAACTTCCAGGAGAAGCTCGTCCAAAATGAGGTTGAGGTGACCGTGGAAGTGCCAAGGTACGCCGGCGGAAACCAAAACACGAGAAGCCTTGTAACTATACGATTGACGGTATAAGGTTCCTAAACCCTAAAGCCTTCAGTATACATTACAAGGCGAACGACTTTTGTAAATTCCTGCCTATCATATGAGGGTTTCCGAAAACAGGGGACCCTAATTTAGTACCCCAAATAGTAGGATCCTTGTTATAAGGACCCCTGAGTAAGGTACCCCTAATTGTCGGAAACTCCCATATCGTGGTGGCTTTCAGGGGTGGCAGGTTCGGCTACTGACCGGTCTGCCGAGCACAAATCACCTGGGGTTAGTGAAGATCGGGGACCACATGCTTGTGTGTGGTTTCTAGTCCTAAATCCTAAACCCTAAACCCCAGTTCCCTTAAACAACAAGGATGTGGCGTGAAGAAAAGGGTTGAAGAGAAAGCGATATTTCAGAATCGCATTCCTTCTTCATGGCAGGCCGATCATTCTGGAGAAGACGGTTGAAGTGCCGAAAGTCGTGATCGAGGACCGTTCTCACAAATCTGCGGTTCCGCAGAAGTCTCACGGCACTAAACCCTATACCGAAAAATCCTCAACTTCTTATCCCATACTCCTAAGCCTCAAAGCCGTGGGTCGGTCTCAAAACCTGAACGCAAACGCAAAGTCTAATCACCCTAAGCCCAACGACAAAATCCTGAAACTGAACTAGTGGCCTGTGATAACCTCAAGACAAGCTGGGTGCTGTTTCTGGAACCGGATCTGGTTCAGAGAGGTTCAACCTTGGCGTACCGTGGTTTAGGGTGGTCTGCTGCGGTTCAGGGTGATTTCGGATGGCTTAGACCACCTTACACCCGAAAGCGTGGGGTGGTTGGAGTCGTTGGCTGAAGAAGCCTGCAAGCGATACAACAGGGCCGATACGCTGGACAGGGGCAGGGAGATTGTTTTCCAGAACCCTAAATCCTAAACCCTGAACCTCATCAACCGGAAGCCGAAGATTCGATCCCAAAGCAAAACCCATGTATCCACCCGAAACCCCAAGCCGCCAGCCAAGACTATTGTAGCATGACCCTACCACAAGCTACCATTTTGTAGGGTCCGTATGAATTCCGTATTAGGGTTTATGACAAGAGCCCAACCAAAGTAGGTTTTCGAAACCCTAAACCCTAAACCCTAAGCCAACATTGGTCCTTCAACTTTCTCCCCGAGCTCTAATCCCCCGAGAGCTTCGACATCAGGAGACGATTGTCCGAGTCCCGAAGGTCACGCAGACGGTGCAGCATGTGACCGTTCAGGCACTTCAGGGTTTAGGCTTGAGGGTTGAGGGCTGAGGGTTTACGGTTCATACGGTTGATGATATAAATCCTGCATGACCCATAATAGGGAATATACCATAATTCCCATAGTTTAGGGTCCTTAAGGTAATGCAGGATTTATATCATCAACAGTAGGGTTTAGGGTTTAGACTCTAGGCTTTCGGGCTGAGGGCTCGCGTGTTCTCAGCGCTACGCCGTAACAAGCAACCTGCAGAAGGCGCGAAAGCCCACAGCGTGACGGCCCTGAACCCTAAAGGCCCAGGACCGCATACCCTAAACCCTGAAGACCTAAACTCCCCAAAGCCCTAAACCGTAGTCTTTAAATGCTCTGAAGGCCCCTCGAAGGCCCGACCGCAACCCTAAGTAACCTAGTTTTTTTCGGGTTTCTCATTATTTTGGTTGCCATACATAATATATACTCCTTAAAAAGGTAGGTATAATGATTTCCTTTTCAACTCCTGAAAAAGTTGGAATAATGATTTCCTTCATTAACTCTCTAAAAGGCAGGTTCTTTAGAGTTCAAGGACAGCCCACACTGAAGTTCTGAGCCCATGGTGTTGCAGGATCAGGTCCAAAAGATCGAAGTCGTGAAGCCGCAGATCGTGCAAAGGCGAGAAGCTCTTTGGGGTGCTTGCTTCAGAAGCCTACTTGGAGGTTCATGGGTAGTTCTACGTGGGGTTATAAGTCCCCTAATGTGGGCTATAAGTAAAGTTACCCTACTTATAACCCTACTGATATTGTAAATTAACAAATATCAGACATTGTTTCCCTCATGTTTAGTTTTTAGAACCTTCGATCATGTGTAGATATTAGACTAGAACTCAAATTCCCCGATAGTCAGTTCGGGTTGGGGATGTTGAATTCGGGGGACTTGGAGGTAAGAGGAACCGCACGAATGCTTGCAGAGAGTTCAGTTCACCCTAAACCCAAAACTCGAAACCATAAATTATGAACCCTAGAAGCCCTAAACCCCCAAACTCCAAACGCCCCAACCATCCTGAGGCCCCAAAACCTTAGATCCCAAGCCCACCGAATAAGCTCCGAATCGCAGACCAATCCCCTCTCCCCACCGTGTCCTTCAACAACAAGAAACGGTTGAAATCTCCGAGACGCCTAGACCCACCAAAACGTCAGCAAAAGACCCTGAACCCTTAGCGGCAGACCGTAAACACTAGACTTGAGGCCCTAAAGCGCTAAACCCTTAGCCCCAGACCTCTAAAAACCCTAGAGCCCTAAACCCCTAAACCCCTAAAGCCCGACACCCCAAATCCCCATCCCCAAAGATGCGCTTCGGGAGAGGACGGTGCAGCGGAAGCGGCCGATCATCCAGGAGAACATCACGGAGGTGCCCAAGGCCCTGGGACTTGGCTTAGCTTTTAGGGTTTAGGGTTGCGGGTTTGGGGGGTTTAGGGTTTAAAGCTTAAACTTTGTGCAAAAGACTGTGTCTGCTAAAAAACAACAATCAGGTTTTCGAACATTTTGTAATAGTAATGCTAGCAAATCTGCTACTCACCATTACTACTACTACTACTACTACTACTACTACTACTACTACTACTACTACTACTACTACTACTACTCCTACTCCTACTCCTACTGCTTCTGCTTCTACTTCTGCTTCTGCTTCTGCTTCTGCTTCTGCTTCTACTTCTACTTCTACTTCTACTTCTCCTTCTACTTCTACTTCTACTTCTAGTAGTAGTAGTAGTAGTAGTAGTAGTCGTAGTAGTAGTAGTAGTGGTAGTAGTAGTAGTAGTAGTAGTAGTAGTAGTAGTAGTAGTAGTAGTAGTAGTAGTAGTAGTAGTAGTAGTAGTAGTAGTAGTAGTAGTAGTGTAGTAGTTGTGTAGTACTACTACTACGACTACTTCTACTACTACTACTACTACTACTACTACTACCACTACCACTACCACTACCACTACCACTACCACTACCACTACCACTACCACTACCACTACCACGACCACTACCACTACCACTACTACTCACGCTGCTGCTGCTGCTATTGCAATTGCTATTGCCACTGCTGCTACTGCTGTGACGACGACGGCAACGACAATGACACAATGACTCGAAATCAGGCTCCAGGCTACAACAACTGCCCCGATACCACCACTACCACCACAACCAACACCAAACCCTAAGGCCCTAACCCTTAAACCCCTAAACCCTAAACCCCTAAACCCCTAAACCCCTAAACCCCTAAACCCTAAACCCTAAACCCCTAAACCCAAAACCCCTAAACCCCTTAACCCTAAACCCTAAGGCCCTAAACCCTAAGGCCCTAAGGCCCTAAACCCTACGGCCTAGAGCCGAAGCCCTGTTTTTGTCGTCCATGAAGTTGCGGCAGCCTTCGGCATCCTCCTCTAGCTTCGAAGCTGAGCTTTAAGGGCTTAGGGGTTTTAGCATGTTGTAGCTTGAAGGGAGTGGGGCTTGGGGTTTAGGATTTCGTGCCCCTTAACCCCCGCGCCCTAAACAATACAAGCCCTGACGTCTAGGGGTGTTGGGTACTGGAGTTATCAGGCCTAAGGTTGGGGTTAGGGCTTGGCTTCTTCGACTTTTCTGTCAGGTGGTGATTGAGCACGTCCCGGTCGAGCTCCTCGGCCAACGAACAAACCAAGAACCATTTTGGTTATCACTTCTTAGCCTGTCCGGCATTTGGGTTTTAGGGATACAGTAAGCCCCAAAAAGTTGGAAACCGGATTAAGGACAGGTAGTGCTTGGATTGCCTGTGCATTACTCTTCTTATGGTTTGAGGCTATTGGGTTTCCAACTTTTGGGCTTCTACTGTATGGAGATCTGATCTGAAGCCTGGTTTGTCAGCGATGTGTCGCTGCTTTCGGAACACCTCAGGGAAGCTGGAAGCTTCGGCTGGATTATTTTAAAGGACGCTGGGAAATCCCAGTGGGAGTGCATGTTCTTGGTTATATTCATTTCTCCTAACTCCCTGATTGTAGGTTGCATGCTGAGATGGGTTGATCGGAATTGCCAGGAGTATCTGCATTGATTGGATGCGGATTGCCCAGAGCGTAATCTCAGCAGATCCGAGTGGGGTTTCTGAAGCTCAGATGCGTGTCAAAAGATCTTTCAACAGACACGAACCCTTGGAAGCATGGGCTACAGTGGGACCAAGGAAGATTGTGAAGAAGCCCATTGATGTGCCTCAAGTTCAGTACGTGGACAAAATCGCCAGGAGCTCAGAGCAAGCATCTCCCTAGAAAAACTTGGGTATTAAAGGGATTTTGTGGGTTTAGGGCTCGGGGTTGTCGGAACTGTGGATACAGAGGCTTCTCTGCGGCTTTATGCATGGTTTTGAACTGAGGGGCTCTGTTGATGGGTGCGTTTTCAAAGGATCCTATCATTTAGAGTCTGCACTAGGGCTCGTTGATGTCTGACTATGGTCGGGCACCCCGAAGCACCCTGTCATGTCCCGGCTGAGACGCAAACCCAGAGCCCTAAACAGAAAATCCATCCAAAACCTGTACGACCATCGCTGTACAACCTCCACTTATCCTGGGTTCAGTGCCAGCGCCACAACCCTTACGTCTTGTCCGCAAATCTAGAAACCTCACCCGCGAACCCCAGATCCTGCTAAAGCCCTGAGTCAGCCCGGAAGCCTTGTTTGAGCCGCATAGCTGCACGGTGCAAGACGCCACTTATAGAGACCCTGTAACTAACCACCCCAACCCTAAACCCCAAGCTCTATCCTTGCCTTGCCAAAAGGTTGAACCTAAACCCTTAAAGTGCACCAAGAAGTGTACCAAGCCACACTTAGCAAACGCGAAAACCCTATCCTTGCCTTCCCAAGGTTGATGTTCCCATCACGAAGCAGAGGCATGTCCCAGTCATCCAAAAGGTGCCGAAGACTGTGGAGGTGACTCCGCCCGTCGTTGCGACGATGGCTTCGGGTTTAAGAGTTTAGGGTTTGGGGTTTAGGGTTTAGGGCTTAGGGTTTATAATAGGGTTTAGGATTTGTCTGGTTCTGGGTTTAGGGCTCATGTGAAAGGCTTTAGGTTTGAAGGTTGCCGGTTCAGTTTTTCTTGTTTCCGTGGTCCGAGCCATAATCGGTCATTCCAAGAGACGGGACTCCGTGGAACTACTCCGGGGATCGGAACAACTGGTAACACTGTCTCTTTTACAGAGTCCAGTTATTGCCATACTAGAGTATCCCCCCCACACACACACACAAAAACAACTTATTCTAGACATTACGACCGCTGGATTAAACCCTCGAAAGCTGTTTTTTTTTTTTCTCTCTCCCTCTCTCTCTCTCTACATATATATATATATATATATATATATATATATATTATATACTTATTTATATATACATATATATATATATATATATTATAAACTTATTTATATACATATATATATATATATATATGTGTGTGTGTCTATGTATTTGATGCAATTTGATGTGTATGTATGAGCCGTAACTCTGGGGTCCATTAGGCCAAAGCCCAGATTAAGTCATTTGATTTTCTGGCCTCCAGGAATTGCGCTTTTGTATAGGTTCGGGTGTTCGAGGGGTCACACTTACGACCCCATCGCGGGCTTACATCAGCTTTCCATTCGGGGCACTTAAAATACTTGTTAATCCTTGGTCTTTGGTTATTATAATCCGTAAGAAACAGCTAAAATGATAACTTTTGCTAGGGGTCTAAGTTCAGTATAGTAGGTGTTAAGGCCCGTATGTTACACCCTTATAGTAACCCTTAATGGAACCCTCACCCTAAACCCTAAAACCCTAAACCCTTATAGAATATAGAACCTCTTAAAGGAAACCTTCACGGAGGTCCCTGTGCTGGAGTACGTGGATCACCACGTCCACGTGCCTGCCCGAGCCTTAGGCAGCCTTCGTGTCGAGGAGCCCGGTCTTGGGTTTAGAGTTTTAGGGGTTTAGGGATTTAAGGTTTTAAGGTTTTAGGATTTTAAGGGTTCAGGGATTTCGGGGTTTGGGGTTTTAGGGTTTAGGGATTTCGGGGTTTAGGGTTTTAGGGTTTTTACGGGTTTGGGGTTTAGGGTTTGGGAGGGGTTTAGGGCTTTAGGTTTTAGGGCTTTAGGGGTTTAGGGTGTAGGGTTTTGGAGGGGTTTAGGGTTTCAGAGTGCGGGACTAGGGTTTGAAAGTTTTGGAGGGGTTTAGGGTTTCAAGGCGTGGGGTTTAGGGTTTTAGGGGTTAGGGTTTGGTGTAGGGGTTTAGGGTTTATAGTTTATAGGTTAAGTTCCCCGAAGCCCGAAACCCTCATATTTTGTTTTTTGGTTTCAGGAGTCTCGTTTGGAGTTTTGGGCGAGCTGGCTTGTGCTTTCAGTATCAGCTAGAGTCCCACAAGCCCTGAACATGAAATCCACAACCTTACCCCCGATTCCTTGAAGCGAATCCTTGTTGCCTGAGGTTACGCGGCACGAACATGTGCCCGTTTTTCAGACCATCCAGAAACATGTGGAGGTCCCCACGGTGCAGTACGAGGAGCCTCGTGTGGGGTCCTTTGGACTAGAGCTACTAAAAGGTCTGGGTTTAGGGTTTACGATTTGGGGATCTGCACCAAAACTACACCCTCAGCTTCCGACGTGTCGGACACCTCCCAGGCCATTGCAGAGCCAGATCCCGCAATTCCGCCAAACCCAGGGTCAAGTCTGAGTGTGCTGGTTTTTGGTTTAAAGCTTTTTAGGGTTTTAGGGTTTATGGTTTCGGGTGTAAGATTAATCCTCGAGTTTAGTTGTGCAGGTCTGAGGGTTTGGGACACACTTCTGGGCCTGAGGTCAGGGCTTATGGTTTGGAAAGTTTGAGGGTTGAAGAGTCTACGGCTCAAGATATCGGGTCAGGGGTTTCGGGTTCTCCGTCCTGATATCCACGCGCGCTGCAGGATGAGGTGGTGCCGGTGCCAGTGCAAAAGCAGGTGCCGGAGCAGACTCTGTCTACTTGGAGGGTCGGGGGACTTAGTAAGTAGGTAGTAAGTAGACTTATAAGTACCCTAAAAGGGACCCTTATCGGGGTTCTGGTGCTTATAAGTCCCTAAAATAACCAGTTACTTACTAAGTCCCCCGACCCTCCAAGTATCGGAGTTTGTAAACATGTTTTGGTTGTTTTAGGTCGTTCTCACCAGTTGTCTGCAGCCAGGAGTCATGTCATGAACAGTCAGTTGATTATGAGCATGCATACATGCATGCATGCATAGATAGATAGACAGTCACATAGGTAGATAGGTAGATAGGTAGACAGGTGCATAGTCAGACAGGTAGATTGGGAGATCGGTACATCGATAGATGGACAGATAGATAGATGTTTGTGCAGTGAAGATTTACTGTTCTCAGAGTTCGGAATCGTCAGGCCCATTGGAAGAAATTTTGACTTTGCTGGACCGGAACCCTCAACCCTCGTCGAGGAGCATGCCTCCCGATGAAGACATAGGGTTCGGTAGGCTATACTGTAGTATACCCATAGCGACCACAAGGAGGTGGTATTACTATGTATTCCGACCTTCATTGATGGGAGCCACTTTTAGCCTTGAGCCTGAAGCCCTGCAAAACTCCGAGCCCTTTTGATCCTCAAGCTCGTTTTCCTCGCTTATCCCTGAGGGTCCATGTACCCATATTGCATAGACTTTGGCTTGAAAGTACCTTTAAGAGGACTACTTAAGGCTAACGTGCATGCTATGTGGGTTCATGGACCCTCGCTAAGTTTAGGGTTTGAAGAGCCAGAAGCTTTACCACCACAGTGAGAGTTCGGAGTTTCAGGATTTGTTGAAGGTTCAGGTTTTAGAGCCGCCTCACATTTTAGGATTTGGGAGGAATCTGGCACAAGCCCTACCATCTATACTACTACACAGCATCCCCCCTGTACTAGCAACCCGTGATCCCCTTCTAGTAGCCGGGCGCTTTCGGGATGGAGGTTTACAGGCTCCTGATCGCCAAGTATATGCTAGCACCTGACAGCTTGGAGGTTCGTGGGTAGTTTAAGTTTAAGGGTTCCTTTGACGGTCTCTTTAAAAGGTTCTATAGGGATCCTACTTGGAGGTTCATGGGTAGTTATAAGTAGGGTTAGAAGTACGTAGCATACTTCTACTTATAACCCATATTAAGGGACTTAAAAGCCCACGTATAACTACCCATGAACCTCCAAGAAGCAGGTGCATGTGCCTATCGTTCAGAAAGTGCCAAAGATGGTCGAGGTGCCGCAGGCCAGCGCGTTCGGGTGCATGTTTTCAGGTTCTGTAGTGTCAAAGACCCTAAGCCCGAAACCCTAGATTTCCTAAATCCTAAACCATAATTGAGGGTTTTGGCTTAAAGGGCCCTGGAGAGAACAAGGGCTGAGTATCGGTAGAGGTCAGGTTCTCTTGCAAGCTCCAGCCTTTGAGGCATGCAGCCGGGTCTTTTTGAGCAGATTTGGTTTTAACGATTTAGGGTGAACAGGCAAGTCGATGCCTGTGTGTTTCAAAGAACGGTTTGAACAGGTCAAGAAGGGCATTCGAACATATTTCAACACTTTCGTCGGGTTTTTAAACGTCTCGAACCGAAGAACAGCCCTCAGCCTTGTAGCACCCTTACAGCCACCCGTAAAACCACCCTCAGAGGTACCCTTACAGGAACCCTTACATAAAGGAATCTGCAAAGGAGCCCGTAAAATGGAACCCAAGAAAGGAATCCTTAAAGAAACCCGAGACCCAAAGACGAAGCTCCACGCGTCTGAGGTGGAGTTCGTGGATCATCACGTGCACATTCCTGCGAATGGCTCAGCCTTTATGGCTTGAGGCCTCAGGGTTCCTATGAAGGGTGGGTAACCCCATAGAGCCCTCAAGGGGAACCCCGTTATAAAGCCTCACAGTGCCCTAAAAGGGAACCATATTCTAGAGCCCCATAGTGAGTGTCCTGAAAGGGAACCCTATTCTAGAGCCCGATAGTACCCTGAAAGGGTTATTTTGAGATTCTTTGAGGGGGGTACAATAGGGTTTAGACTGGAAGGTTTGGGGTTTGCGGTTTGGAAAGCCTTCACCCTATACCCAGCAGCCGAGGAAGCAACGGGGTTTAAGGTTTGGAATGTAGGGGTTTAGTGTGAAGAGATTCAGGCTCTAGCGCGGTTTTGTGGTTGCGGCTTATAGCGCAGAATCTAAACTCTGGCCATCATGATAAACATGCGTCGTGCTACACGTAGATGGGCGCATTCATCTAAACATAGGCCACAAGCCACGAGCCTCAAACGGTAAGCTCCTTTGGTCTCAGCACCCAAATTATGAGACCTTTGAGCCTTAAGGGTTCTAAATTTAAATCCTAAAAATTCAAGCGCTAAACCTCAACCCCATGTACCCTGAACCGCAGCGGTGCCTCTGGAATAGCCGAGGTACAGCGCCATCGGCACGTGACGGTGGAGAATCGAAGCCAGAGGAGCTGCTGAAAGTGCAAAGTTAAGCCGCCAAACTCTACCTATAGTCTCCATTGTACAGTAGTTCCTTTTTTGTAAACCAAAACCTCTATCATAGGATCCTACCCATAAAACTTGTGAACCAGAAAAACGAACTACAATGGAGACTATAGGTAAACCCTAAATCCCTAACCCCCTAAACCCTAAACCCTCATCCTAAGCCCTAAACTTTGGACCCTCGAAGCGCATCAAACTCGACATCCTCGACCTTAAGCCTTAAACAAATCTCAAGCCCTAAATCCTGAACCCCTTGTTGAGATTCTCAAACAGCCTACCTGCTTAAGGACGTATGTAAGGGTATCAGCATAAGAGAACCCTCAAAAGGAAGGTTTGATCTTAGTGGCCCAAATCCCAACTTTTCAACCTCTGGGGCTTTTGTAAGGTAGCCCTTTTGGAAAGATTGAACTTTTTCCCCCATAGGCATTTGGGAAGTAAGTTATAGGCTTCAAGTAAGCTGCGAAGCATCTTCGGAGGACGGTTGAGGTACCTCAGATCGAGTGGATCGACAAGGCTTCGTGAGGGTTTGGGGTTGACAGTTCAGGCCTAAGGGTTTAGGGGTTAGGGTTTGGGGGGAATCGAGGAGGTGAATATAGGGGTTGGCATAATGATGAGTAATGGTATCTCGTCGTCGGAGTAACAAGTAAAAACAGTTCCATTTAGCACCCGGTATGCCCATCGGATGAATTTGATACTCCCTCGGGTTTCGGTAATACTGTTGTAGTAGTTTTGTATGTTCCCAGACTTTTTGCAAATAAGTATTTCAGTTTCTTGTTCAAGGAACCCTTGACAAGAACCCTCCTATTCAGGCCCGTATGCGATGACCCTACAAGCCCTGTGAAGACCGCAGTAGAGCCCTTCATGCACATGTTCACAGCCGTTTAGAAGACCCGAAACCCTCAACCCTACACCCTGAACCCTGGACCTTAGATACTGCCACCACTCTCTGGCAGCTGGCTGATAACATATATAATCAAAAAAGAAAATCGAAGCCAGGTGTTCGTAAATGTCGAAATCTAGAAGTCCCAAGTGTTCATATGTTTAGACACAATTTATCTTTGTACATATGTATTTGCAAGGTCAGCCCCCTAACTTCTAAAGCCGAATGCCAATTTGGAACTTGCGTGGGTCGAAACAGGCATCGCGTTCCGGGATCTGCAGGTCGTGCCCGTGCCCGTGCAAAAGCACGTCCACGTGCCAAAGACCGTCACTGCCCCTCATTCGCAAGGGTTGAGGTTTTGGGTTGGTGTAACGTTGCCTTACATGGATCTAGCATCTAGCAAGCTTCTATAGAACATCTATAAAGGTTTGGGGCTGGCGCTTGATTCTTGGGGTTGAGGATCGGGGACCAGGGATTTGTTTAATAAGTTGTTGTCAAAGACTCCTGCAAGCCCTACCTGGACGCCAAAGAGCCTACCTTTGTAAGGGCATATAAAACAAAATCATAGTAAAGAACCCTAAAAAGGTGGGTGTCAGAGGCTTCAGGTGGAGGCAGCTTCAGGTAGAGGTAGACCCTATAAACCTTTGGCCTTAAGCCTATACCGGTCACGACCAGCCCAAAGCTAACGAGAAGCTCGACGTTTAAAGAGGTCTAGGCTGTGTATCACTGGAGGACACAGAGCCAGGTGTGGGGACATTGTACAATGGTGTCGAGATGATGAGTAACGACATCCCCAAGTAGCCAGAGCCAGGAATGCACCGTAAATTATAGTAGGATCCCTAATATGGTTTAGGGTATATTCCCTGGGAGGGTTACGTTACTGCAGGCCTTCCGGGGATTGTGGTGAACAAGTGTTGCCTCGCAAGCTACTTGTCCCTTCAGGGCCCAGGGCAGCAATTCCCCGAAACCCTAAACTCCGTACATGTGGGATTTAGTTATGGTTTGGGCGGGTTTAGTAAACCCGGAAAGACCCCAAACACTAAACTCCATAAGCCCATAACCTTCATGAGAGTCGGGACTGGCTCGCATGCGCCCGCACGCGCTGCCCAGGTGGATCGACCGGTGGAGGTGCTTGGGTTTGGGGGCTTTGGGGGGTTTTGGAGATCTTCTGTTGCAAGGTCTAGAAGCTCAGGCAAATCGGGGGGGTTTGGGGTTTAGGGGCTTGGGGTTTAGGGCTTAGGGTTTGGGGCTTTGGAACTGCATCACTTCATGTTTCCGCAAACACTATTTGAGCCTTGCATGGCCCCGCAACACAAGGTGTTCCTGGGGGTTGCAAGATTGAGGACATTGACAAGGCATCCTAGGCCGAGCTTCAAGACAACAAGGGTTTAGGGTTTAGTGTCGCTGCCCGCCATGCCCAAACCGTGAGCCCATAACCCCAGAGCTTCAAACAAACTACAGCTGAAATTCGGACATATCGAATCCGAAAATATAAGCCCAAAAGGCCGAAATCGGGATATCTCAAGCTTTCCAACTTCAGCCGCTTCTGCCCGATAACCTCTCGGACCAGAAGTGTCGTTCTTTTTTGTGGTCGCCTGTGTGTCTTCACTGCAGCATTGGGGTCCTGCACCTTAAGGTCTCGGTTGCCTGCAAACACAGACCTTAGGGGTACTTAGAAATATTTTTTTACTTTTGGTTATTATACTCCCTAAGAAACAGCTAAGATTATAATTTTTGCTAGGGTTCTAAGTTCAGTATAGAAACTTGAGTTGAAGCCCTCAACCGTGACCCTAAAGCCCTACAGCCCCAAAGAGGGAACCCACACGTAAGAGTATAGTGGAATCCCCCCAACAGCTCTTCTGACGACCCATATAGACCAGAAAAGAAGCTGGACTTAGGTACGGCCCCCATACAGTAAGAGTCTATAATAGGGCTACTATGAAGGTCCTAGTATATCTATATTATGAATATTATTCAACTATTACTGAGCGGGGGCCGTACCCAAAGCTAGACTGGGAATATCGGTAGCATGCAGCCATGGCATGTCCCGCGAGGCATTCGGGCCGGAAATGACGGGTTGGGCGACGGTTCAGCGGGGTTAGTAGAGTCTGCCACATAATGCAGGAACCTGATTAAGAAACCCTGGCCCTATAACCCCCCAATATATTTGGATTCATATCAGGAACCCGAACAAGGACCCAGGGTTTCTTAATCAGGTTCCTACATTACATTGTCGACCCTTCGACATCCCACAGCCAACAGTCCTAGGCACCCGAATAAGGAGTCCTGCTTAGGCTGCATGCTGTAATGGGCTCAACGAAGCCGTCTCGAAGCATAACCTACCTTCTGCAGGTTATTACTATAAGCCTTGTTACTTAATATAGACTTCAATTATGGGGGCCCTACGAAAAAGGTAGGTTTCGACTTTAATTGTGGGGTCCCTACCAAAAAAAGTAGGCTTTCACCTTAATCGGGCGGACCCTACAAAGAAAGTAGGTTTCGTTAGCTCAAGGCATAAGTCCCCAAACCCCTAAACCCCCAAACGCTAAACCCTGGAGAGTGCAAGTCACGCGCCTCACAGGGGCCCCTGGCATCTCCCCAGAGACCCCAATATCCCTTAGTTAAGGAGGGGTGAGGGTTCCTTTAAGGATCTACAAGGGATCTTTAGGGTCCAGGGTTTTTTAGGATTCTAATACCCCTTAATTATATTAGGGGCCCCCGCTTTAGTGTAATGTGTATATATATACATATACATATGTGTGTATACATATATATATATATATATATATATATATATATACATATACAGATAGATAGATAGATAGATAGGTAGGTAGATAGATAGATAGACAGATAGAGTAAAATCCTTAATTAAGGGATCTTCAACTTCAACCAAAAGTGCGCGAAGCTTCAAACATAGCTCCCTAAGGCTGCGTGAACCTATCAGAGTTGCTACAATGGTTCCTGTCAGGGACTAATTGGTCAGGGTTTAGGGCTTAAGGGCTCACCTGAACCTTAAGTAACCTACCTTTCAGGGCTACTTCTTCTGAATTCATATGAGACTATGAGTTTCCAAAAATAGGGGACCCTGAACTAGTACCCTAAATAATAGGATCCTTATTATAAGAACCCCAAAATATGGTACCCCTTGTTTTCGGAAGCGGAAACTGCCACATAGTGTATTATATGCTCGCGCCTTAAGGTAGTCCCTATAAAGTTGCTTTAGTAGGCCCTGTATAGTTGCTTTAAGGCCTGATTAAGTATATACTCTGCTGGCACATGGAGCCTCTCTCTCTCTCTCTTTCTCTCTGTCTGTCTCTGAGAGACAGACAGAGAGAAAGAGAGAGAGAGAGAGGGGGGAGAGAGAGAGCGATAGAACGAGAGAGACGGAGAGAGAGAGAGAGAGAGAACAAGCAACAGAGAGATAGAAAGAGGCACCTGGACACAAAAGGTCACCTCTGCAGTGGTCGCACTGGGGCGCCAGAGCCGATGGTCCGAGGCACTGCAGGCGGCTTTGGGCACTCAAAATGCTGCCTGGACGTTTAGGGTTTAGGGTTTAGGGTTTTGGGGTTTAGGGTTTAGGGTTTAGAGGTTTTGGGTTTAAGGGTTCGGGGATTCAGGCTTCAGTGTTTGGGGGTGTAGGGTAGGGATTAGGGCATTTTCAACACGGCTAACATCATGTCATGCTCGCTGGGGTTAGGGGGTGGGGTTTGTGTATGCTTGTTTGGGTTAGAGCTTTACCAGCGGCTATTTGTGTCGTTGCGAAGAAGAGTTTATGCCACAGGGATCTCATCCGAGACCAATGTACCGGTTTTTGTACTCCAGCAGCAATTGATTTCACTCCTAGGCCCTGAGTCTTCGAGATTGTAGAGCCTACCTGAAAGCCTATCAACCCTACTGGTTGAGGGTTCTTTACTAACCATGATTTCGTCATATACGTCCTTAAGAAGGTAGGCCCCTTGGGGTCCAGGTAGAGCTTAAGCTCTAGGCAATCTGGGATACACACTACTTGGAGGTTCATGGGTAGTTATAAGTAGGGTTATAAGTAGGGTAACTATAACTGCAACTCCTATTAGGGGACTTATAACCCCACTTATAACTACCCATGAACCTCCAAGTATGCTCATCGAGAAGCATTCCGACCCAAGGTGGAGCTCCATGTCATCTGCAGCCCGAGTGCACTCAGCGGCTGCGGGTTTGGGCAGTTTAGGCTTTGGGGCTTAGGGTTTCGGGGTTCGGGTTTAAGGGTATATAGTGCTTAGGGCTTCGGGGTTAGGGTTCAGGGCTTAGGGTCAGCCCGACAGTCCGTCGTACGCCCGCAAGAAACACCGTACTCAAGTTCGAACACAGACATGCCCCGGAGCCCTCAGCCAGTCCCATGCAAGCCCTTAGCCCTGATAATCATTACCGTCTTGAGGGTTTAAGGTTTAGGGTTTAGGGGCTTCGGGCAGCAACCTCCATCTTGGGCTCAAAGGCTTCATTGTAAAGGCTTCGGCGATTTTGAGTTAAGGTCTCGGTGCAATACGAAACCACAGTTCCCGCAACCAAGCAATCTGTCCACCAGGTCTGCAGTGTACCAGCTTCATCAAGCATCATGAGTGTTATGAGAGTCTTATGGCAAGAATAATGGACGCAGGGTTGCACGTCAGCATCCCGAAACTGCCTCTGGCACGATTTGCTCATAGCCATAGCCTCAAAGCAGCAAGTCTGTGGGATTTCATGTTTCTCCAGGCATTCTTTAGAGAGCCAAACCCCGTCCAACACCCGTACAGGAAGTCGTAGAGAGCAGACCCGACGATCCTTTCAACCCGAATACCTAGTCTCTCTCTCTCTCTCTCTCTCCCTCTCCCTCCTCCCTTTATATATATATATATGTACAAACATACACAAATATATCTGTATCTGTATATGTACATATATATATATATGTATATACATATGCATGGGGAGAGAAGGCGAGAGAGACGGAGAGAGAGAGAGAGAGAGAGAGAGAGAGAGCGAGAGCGAGATGTGAGCGAGAGAGAGTTCGCAGGTTCAACATCGTTCAAGGCCCTGAAGCCTCATGTGTGGAACCCTTGTAGCCTTAAAAACGAACCACATATTACCTCATGGCCTCCGCGCCGAAGCCTTGAAACGAAACGCTTTGCGTCGTATGTTTTTGTCATTCCGGCAGGCCTGAAAATATAATCTCACATGTCATAATGCAGAGTAGAAGATGGTAGAGTTGAATTTCGACATAATGTTGTACTCGTATGGTATAGAACAACAGAACTCACTATGTAAGTCGATCAGAAGCCGGACAAAACCGTCTACGGCGTCTTGGAGCCCATGTTTAATGCTGTTTACCCTAAATCCCGAACCCTTCACCGAAGGCCTTCATTGTTCTGTGTGCATGATGTTCAACAGCTCGCCAAGGTCTGGGCGCTGCCGCTACGGCCTGCGCACGTGGAAGGCTTTGGGCAGAGGCTACCAAGCTTCTCGCTCCTCGGCGCAATAGAGGGGCCGTGACGATTACAACAGGCTGTGGGAGTATCGATAACAGGCTTCTACCGTAGCGTTCTTGTAGTTCTGGGCTTATCGTAGTTTGCAGGCTTCTATGAGGGTGCTACACTGTCTCCAGGGGTTTAGGAGTTTGCAATCAGGATTACGGGTTCAGGTTTTAGTCATAGTTTAAGGTTTCAATGTTAGACGTTTAGACTTGGGGATCTAGGATTGGGTTTAGGGGTTCCCTGTACGGCAATGTAGTTCTTCATCATGTTGGATACCTAGGTTCTTTTCTTAGTAGTAGATTAAGTAATCTTTTGACGTTCTTTTGGGTATTAAATCCCTCCATAACCTTGCAGCCTGATTGGTTAACCTTCAGTTCCTCTCGGATACTGGACAAGTAGATTTCTTGTGGGGTCCGCGCCAGACAGGCTGTTCAGACCGAACAAGGACCATCATTGGAGATCATAAGCAGAGCAAAGCTGTAGGATGCAGGGATGTAGGATTCCAACCGGGCTCCTGGGAGTGTTGGATTTTGGGTTCAGGCAGTTGTTTTCAGGGCCTTTGTGGGTTTAGGGTTTCGGTTGCCATTCCAGCTTGAGGCCCTCAAGGATAGAGGACTCAAGGTATGCTCATGTGACGTTGGTGTGCTGAACGCTAGCAGCTCCAGCAGATCGCCGCGCATTTGCAGCTCCCTGAACCCTAAACCCTAGACCGATAAACGCCCCAACCCCATCCTTCCAGCTTTGCTCTTTCTGCATTTTATCATTTTATCCTTCTTTCCTGCCTTCCCCCCTTCCTTCCTGTCTTCGTTGCATTCTTCCTATGTTCGGTTCTTTGGTTCTTTTCTGCCTTCCCTCCTGCTTTCCTTCCTTGATTCATTCGATCGTTCGTTCCTTCGCGCGCTCGGTTGGTCGTTCGTCATTCAGGCAACAAGTCATTTGGCTAGTGAGTTGTCTAGCTCGCAGGTTAGTAAAACCCTAAGGCTCAAAATGGCCAAAAGCCTTACTTTATGAGTCCTTAGAGCCTTAGGGAAAAGGTTTGAGGTACCAACAGATGTATAAGCTTACACTACTGCCCTATGCTTCCAAGGACCTTCTCGTCACCCCTTAAGGACCCAATCCTAGGGTCCCTGGAAGCATAGGGCTATGCAGATGAAGCACCCTAAACCCCAAGCCCCAAACCCTATTTAAAACCTAAAGCCTATAAAGCCTAAACCCTATAAAGCCTAAACCCTAAACCCCAAACCCTAAACCCTAAACCCCACCCCCTAAACCCTAAACCCCAAACCCTATAAACCCTAAACCCTGAGGGCCTCAAGCCCTCCTAGGATGTCTGCGGGCACGCGCAGCTTGAGACCAATGTGGTGATTGGGAGCACCGCGCTGAATTCCCTGGTGGAGAAATGGGCCGAGGCGCCTTTGGGTGATGATACAAATCCTGCATTATATACACATACAAGGGAATATGCCATAATTCCCATAGTTTAGGGTCATTAGGGTAATGCAGGATTTAGATCAGCAGCCGTTGCGGGTGGGTTCGGGTAAGAGCCTGCGACTCTTTGTGTTGTCCCTTAGGGTTTAGGGTTTTGGTGTTCTAGGGTTTAGGGCTTTTAGGGTTTTCGGGTTTTGGGGTTTATGGTTTTAGGGCTTTAGGGTTTCAGGGTTTAGGGTGAATGTCGGAGCACTGAGGTTGAGCGTTTAGGGTGCGGACTTCAGAAGGAACTTCTGACCACTTCGCATGTCCCCTCCGGGATCTTCCAACATCCTTGTCTCCGTCATGGAGAATGTCACCGGTCCTCACTTCAACCCTGAACCCCAAAAACTTGTCTCCAAAAACCCTAAACCCTAAACGCTACCTCATATTCGCTTGCTGTTGGAGGGTCTTTAGGGGGCTTAGGAACTGGTTCCTTTAGGGACCTATAAGTACCACAACCCCAATTAGGGTCCCTTTTAGGGTACTTATACGTCTACTTACTACCTACTTGCTAAGTCCCTGAACCCTAAACCCTATAGTACCCCTGTAGAGCCCTTTAAAGGAACCCTTAGGATCCCCTTTAAAGGAGCCCTAAGTCCCCCGACCCTACAAGTAGAGGATCTACTGCGAGATCGGAGATGCCTTAAGCCCAATCCCAGACACTCAAACCCCAAAGCCCGAGATGGAAGTTTCGGAAAGTTAGGGATACCTTCTTATGGGGTCCTTATGATAAGGACCCTGCTTTTGGGGGTGCTATTTTAGGGTCCCCTATTTTCGGAAACTCCCACTAAACGAACGCAGCCATGCTCAGCCCCTTCTG
This sequence comes from Symbiodinium sp. CCMP2592, assembly GCA_905221615.1. NCBI lineage: Eukaryota > Dinophyceae > Suessiales > Symbiodiniaceae > Symbiodinium > Symbiodinium sp. CCMP2592. The sequence goes on from CAJNDT010003535.1 coordinate 513,555, forward strand.
CATCCCCAAATTCTCAAGCCAAGCGAAGTAGCGGGTTCCGGCCACTCATTTACCGGGCTCGACCTCTCAAGCTGAAAGTTTCGAGAAAACACCATCCAGGCCATGGCCCTCTTGTTGAGCTTACGCCACGGGATCGAGCTGACTACCTACTGCACCTCAGCTCTGGGATTTTCTGTGTTGGGGGCGACTTTGACTAGGGCTTCTGCGGTTCCACCATCGCCTGTTTTTTCTGGTTCTGCAAAAACTGGGATTGAGGATGTCTACGGTTTTGGGGCAGCTTCGACGGCCCTAAACCAGGAGGACGAGGAGTCATGGCTTTAGCAGTCCAACATCACCCTTCGCAGTCACGGGATTGGTTGATGTTGATGCATTCTGCAACGGTTAGAAACCCTGGGATGTTGCCAGTTCTGAATCCATGGTAGTTGCTGCTTTGCTGCGTCTGACATGTTGCCCCTCGTGCTGGTTTTTAGTGTATAAGCACGGCAAAACATGGCACACTCGGGGACCACTAGCGATTTTGCAGGTTGAGGGTTTCCCACATGGGTGGTTGTCAAAATTATGGCCCCTTAGGTCCGTATTATAGTACGGCACCAACTATGTAATTTCCAAGCCCCTTAGTCCGAAGCCCACCCCCGCAGGCCCCAAACCCACCCCTAAGCCCTAAACCCCTAAACCCGAAGCCCTGAAGCCCTAAACCCGAAGCCCTAAACCCCTAAACCATCCGAAGCCCTGAAGCCATTCAGGTTTCAACAGTGTTCTTCCGAGCTGTGGGTTTGACCGCTGGCCGACGGCCTCCTTCTTCCTGGAGCAAATGAGGCCTTCGGGGCTTGAAAACCCCGAAGCTCCAGAGAGCCCATTCTGAGGGGCCGGGCCGGTACCCTAAACCCTAAACCCTAAACCCTAAACCCTCTTGAGATGTTGTGGGGTTTCTCTTAGCTCTCACCCACTTAAGCTTACGAGGTTTCTCCGATTCTAGCCGGTTTCGGGCCAGGGTTGGGCGAGGCCTGGGGGTGCTTGAGAGTATATGGGAGTTTCCGAAAATAGGGGACCCTAATATAGCACCCTAAATATTAGGATCCCTACTCTAAGGAGCTCAAAATAAGGTACCCCTATTTTCGGAAACTCCCATATGAGTGCTGAGGGACAAGAGGAGTTCGCAAGCAAAGAGGGCATTGGCCTTTCCTTTTGAACCCTTTTTCCTTGCTTCCCAAATACCAATGGGGATCAGGGTCCGGATTATGCTTTGACCCGCCTCTAAACCGTGATTATCAAGCAGAGGTTTATGCTAACCCGATCCATGAACCACTCTTTGACCGAGCCCTAAACCCTCTACTCTAGTAGTGGTGTAAGTTATTAATCCCTGAAGCTGAAGGCCATCGGACTTCGAACTATATAGATGGCATCAGGGAGCCTCCGAACCCTCCGCCCCGAAGAAATCTGAGCACTTATGGCCCTGGCGATGCTACGGTTGATGATATAAATCCTGCATTACCCACAATAAGAAATATCCCATAATTCCCAGAGTTTAGGTAATGCAGGATTTATATCATCAACCGTAGGTTGAGGTATTTGGGGATGTCTAGGTTTTAGGTGGCTTTGCAGGGTATGCCTGACACTTGTAAGTTGTAAGCGTCGTCAGACTGCAGACTGTTGTAGGGTTTCGATGGGTTTTGCGTTGATCTGTTTGATGGTCGGGGTATTTCGGGCCTAAACCCTATACCCCCCTAAACCCTAAAGCCCTGCCGAAGCCTCAGACCGAAATCCAAAAAAAGCTTCTCGCAACTTCAACACACTGCCACGACCCAAGCGCCCTTGAACAACCGACCCCGTCGAAAACAATGTCCTTATAGAACATAGGACATAGGTACACCACTTTTAATTAGACGGCGTTTATCTTACATAAACCCAAGCCCCTAACCCCCCCCCCCCACCCCCTAAACCCCAAACCCCCAGAACCCCCGTAACCTCCAGAACCCCCGCCCCATCAGTGTTTACAGTAGGGGCTGCAGGAGAGAGCACCTGTCGCCAGACACCGTGCAGCTGGGCCTCTTACGATAATGATATAAGTTTTTATACTACCATCGTTTGAGCGGGTTTCAAAGCTATACCCTCAGCGCTACACCCTAAACCGCAAACCCTAAACCCCAAACCCTAAACCCTAAACCCTCCTAGTAGACTGGATCTGCGAGGGTAACAAAGGAGTTCAAAAAAAAACCCTAAACCCTCAACCCTACACCCTAAAGCTACGCTGAGTTCCACGAATTCAGACCGAGACCTATAAAGCGTTCAGCCCTTCTCGAAGCCGGAACGCACTAGATTTCGGGCTTTTGGAGTTAGGGTTCAGGGTTTACATAGGGCTTAGTGGTTAGGTAGCATAGTCTTTGGATCCTGAGCGGGTTACCATGAGAGCATCAGTTGACACCTTGTTGGCAACCCTGAACCCTTAACCCTGTCTAAGTTTAGGATCCACATCCATGGCTTGTTCCACGGCCGTCAGAGTGTGCTTTCAAGTTTTGTAGACAGGGCTCAGATGGTCATTCAGATGGTGCTGGGCTGAGGATTTGAGGTGGTTGCGGGTTTTTCGGTCTTGGGTCTGTTTAGGTGTAAGTCACTCCCTGCATTAGCCCGGAATATCTACCTTTTAAGGACTTATATGGGGAACTCATGTTAAGGAACCCTAGAAAGGTAGGCTCTTCGGGGTTTTGGGTAAGCCCTAAATCCCAAGCGGTCTAGGATGCAAATGCAGTCTACAGTTGCATAGTGCTGCTGGCTCGGATGAGGGTTCGTTGTCGGTTTTGGCTTCCTGAAATGCTAAGTCCTCAGAGCCCTAGCGGCCTCAACAGTAGCCCTAAACTTAAAACTGGAACCCTGAGACCGGCCTATAAACCCTAAATGGGTTTGTAGCCATCGTGGCGGCATGGAGTACCCCGGTGCGTTCCCCGCTCCAACTTGCAACGGTCAGGGTTTAGAGTAAATTCTCATGTAAGGCGGCCTTTGTGCTCCGTTCTGCTGGCAGACAGCCTAGGTCCATCAACACCGCCGTTGCTGCACTTGAAGGCCATGTTGGCTGTTGCCCTGCTCTTAAAATCTTCGGGGCCTCAGGGCAGTGGGTCGGAAACCAGAGCATATACCTGTTAGCCGAAGCCATTGCTTGACGCCTAAGCCCGTAGTAGTCCTGAGCCCACTAGGGCCTTGCAAGTGATTGTGATGATGATGACTTATTACCTCTCATACAGCATTTACATGAATGTATAGGGACCCTACAAGAACAAGGTTTTGGTAGTTCAATGCATGCCCAAAGGCTCCATGTACCACTATAGTAGATACTTAAGCCCTCAAAAAGGCATCCCTATGTAGGTACTCTAAGGCCTAAGTATATACTATGTGGGTACATGGAGCCGTAGGGCTGAATGCTCAGCTCAGAACCTGAAGCCGTCCACCCAACACCCTAAGCCCTCGACTACTTGGAGGGTCATTGGGTAGGTATAAGGGTTCCTTTAAGGGTCCCTTTAAAGGGATCTATGGGGAATCCATAAGGGTAAGGGCCTACTTGGAGGTTCGTGGGTAGTTATAAGTTACTTGAAACTACCATCTACCGATCTGCTGCAGTTGAGTAGGCATTGCGCTTCGCAACAAAACCTAAACTTAAACTTCAAGCCAAAACGGTTTAGGGTATACGGTCTAACTACGGTTTAGGGTTTATAGGGTCTAACCCTCAAGCCAAACCTTAAAACTCAGAGCCTCAGAACAGAGCTCTTGGTGCAGGCTCCTGGCCGCGTGCGCTGCGACTGGCGGCCTCCCTACAAGGATCTGCAGATGTGCGGGGCCTTAATCCGCCATGGGTTATTATACATTGCCATGGGTGTTGATAAATTTCATGACACTACTAGTACGATGATTGGCACCGTGAGTATCATTCTTCGGCTGGTTCTGAATATGGCTAAGACCCAGGTGTTTTTAGAACCTCCAGTGCTAAACTGGTGCACCCAGGCGCCGCTGCAACTCTTTTGAACTTGTCGCAGATGTTGTGGTACTTGTTTGATTCTCACAACTGTTACAGCAATTGTTGGAACTGTCGAAACAATTGTTGCGACTTTTGTTTTGATTGCCAAAGCAATCGTTACAACATTTTTTTAAGATTCTTACAACAGTCAAATTAAAATGGATAGAGCACCAAATGGGGCAGACAACGTAGAGGTTGAAGTAGAAAAACCAGATGTACAGGATCGAAACTGACTTCAAAGTAGAGAAAACCTGGCACACGTGGTTAAACACTTTACGAAGCAACTGACGCAAGAATGGAACAGTTTCCGAAGCACTTGTCGCAAGAACTGAAACCATTCAAAGCAACACCCGGAACAATAAAACACTTTACTGTTCGCACCCGATTTAGGGGGGGCGACCTGTGGATGGGGTTCTAAAGCACCTAAGCTAGGACGCCATGGCTAGTATTCTCAGTATCGTTGTTACGGTTCTTGCTGTCATATGCGGCATGCGGCTATTCTTCACAACCCATCACCGCATCTAGGCCGGCACTAAATGAACCCCAAACCCCGCTTGGAGGCGCAACATCCATCATGATGAGGTCATGACCGTCGGTTCTGCAATCGCTGCCTGCAGCACCGCTGGGCGCTGGAAGGCGCGATGGCTGCAGACCTGCATCTGAGACTTACCTTTGGTTAGCCGGGAATGGAGGAATTGGGTACAATTATAACTACCATTACTACCATTCTTCCATTCCCTACTAACCAAAGGTAAGGATGTGGGACATGGCTTAATCTGATCCCTCGTCCAAAGGCCAACAGAAAGCACCCAAGGGCTAAAGCTGTGGGACTTCGCTGATTCCTTTTTTTTTTTTGGAAAACCTAGGGTTCATTCAAGGGGTCTATCAGGGAGCTATAGGGTTTAGGGTGTAGGGGGTTCCAATATCCCTTAAATCATGTTAGGGATTCGGGATCCTACTATAACCTTAGTTAAGGGATATTGGAGTCTCTGGGACCCTTGCCTCACCCAAACCCTCAACTCTAAAGCCTGATCCCTTGAACCACAGGAGAGAGGGTTTTGGGTTTTGGGTTTTGGGTTTAGGGTTTAGGGTTTAGGGAATCCAAAACCATAACTAGGATGCCCAGTAGAAGCCGTAAAGGGAACTCCAGAAAGTTGGAATATGGATTCATGGTAGGATCCCCTATAAGTTACCTTAAAGGGTTACCATAATGATATTCCAACTTTCTGGCTTCTACTGTAACAGGACCCGGAGCCTGAACGACCCGGCTTCCTTCGTGGCCTCTTTGTTCAGACTTCAGGGTTTAGGGCTTTTAAAGGCTGCGTTTGTAGTCGTTCTAGAAGTTTCGTGGGGCTCTCTGACATATTCATGGTATTGAAGCCCGCAGAAGCTCTAGTCTAGTGCTTCGGGGCTCGATGTTGTTTTTTGTAGGGTTTCAGCCGCACATGGCATCAGGCTCTAGAGCCGTTATAAGGTTTTCATCGTTTAAGGTTTAGGGGGTTTTGTGTTTTGGGTTTGGGGGTCTAGGGGTTTGGAGTTTAGGGTTTCGCCAAAGTAAGAAGTCTTTTAGCACGAGAGTCCGAACCGAATGCCCGGTGTTTGTTTGGGCATCTTGACACGCAGCTACAACTTGCCCAGCCCTCAACCCTACGCCCTGACGGCAGGCTGCGATTACTCTGCTCTCTGACACCGTGCCGTCGCGGCTTGCGGTCAACAGGAGCTACTTCAGAAACACCCCCACAAGTTCAACACTTCAAGCCGGTGATACCAGCCTTTCAACATTGCAAGTCTGTTCCTTGGTCGGGTGGCGGTGTTGGTGACGGTGCTGGTGCTGGTGCTGGAGGCGGTGGTGGTGGTCGTCCTGTAGTGGTAGTGGCAGGCATTTATGATGACATTGTAGGTGTGTAATATGTATATATATATATATATATATATGTAGAGGTATACTCTTGCTGCAAGTTTACAACCTCTTCGGTTGACTGCTTGCTTCTTTCCACTTCTTGAGGGTTTTAGTTTTAGTTCGTGGCTGTGCGAATACTAAGCTGTTCCAAGCCAAGCTGGCGCCCGGTGCTCTGGGCAGAGGGCAGCCCGACCGTGTTTTGCTTGTTGGTTTGTTTTTGTTTCTGCATCTGCCTGAAAGAGTTTTCTTCCTAAACCCCAGACCCTAAACCCCTAAATCCTCAACCGAAGAGAGCACGAAGAAAGACGCCCAGAAGAGATTGACCGTATTTGCCAACCTCGGGTTCTACCTATAGTCTCCATTGTAGTTCCTTTTCGGGGTTAACCTGTAGGGATCCCATCTACATATATACATATATATATATATATATCTTTTGTACATATATATATATATATATATATATATATATCGAGATTTGTATGTATGTATATATATATATATATATATACACATATGGTTAGTTAAACCAAAAAAGGAACTACAATGGAGACGTTAGGTACGCCGAAGCCCCAGAAAGCCAAGAGAGAGAGAGAGAGCCTCCCGATCTCAAACCCTCCGCCCAGGAGGCACCCTAAGACCTAAATTACTACGCCCCCAAAGCTTAAGACCTAAACCCTCAACATCTAAAACCTTAACCCTCTTGGAGTGCTTTTTTCGCAGGATCCTGCTGCAGTCGGCTGCCAGCGCATGCGAAGTGCCCCGCAAGTGCCTGGGCTCCACGAGATGAACGATTTCAGTGTTTTTGGCGGTCGGCGGTTTAGGGTTTAGGGTTCACTACTTCATTGTTTTTGAACCTGAAGGTTTTAGACAGCAAAGCTAGGTGGTGTGAACACCAGTAGAGAGGGAAGAGTTAAAGGCCCCTGCCTACGCTTCATCTTGCTGCCTCACAAGTGTGGTTCTCATCTTCTCGCAGGCAGAAGCCGTAGGCTCAGAACTTAAGATTCACTCTAAACCATAAATCCTAAACCCCCACAACCCCAACTACAGCACCATCGCTTCGACTTTTCAGATCGCGGGCTCCATGCACTCAGAAGTCCAGAACTCCCATTCAAGAAGCCTACGACGAACATTACATCTCCTAAATACACCCCCTAGTTACTTTGCATGCATCAGACCCTCTTTGTGCGCCTGAGACTTACCTTGGAATGTTGGTAGAGTATTTCTGAGGGACAGGCCCACATTTTTAAAGGTGGGAGGTCTGTTTATGATTTGGGGCCCTGGGCAGAGGTCACCGCAGTAAAGGCAAACTGCCAAGACTGAAAAAGGGTCATGATGATAACCACGGGGCTTATAGTGAAATTGATTGCGATGGTGGCCTGAAAAGTGTGAACCTGCATCTCCTGAAAGAGTTCTTACATACTTATTCTTTAAGAACTTGCAGAAGAAACAATCAGCCAAAAAACATTGAATACATAGAGAATCTTGTGTATAAGTTCTAAACCTTTAGCCCTTTCAAGCCCTGCACTCTCAAGCCGCTCAACCTAAACCAGGCAAGCTTCAAGAAGCTCAGGTGGGAAGCGGCAATGTCGCTGCTGCGGGATGCGGTTTTTCTACGCCAAGATTCTCGGACTGCTCTCTTCCTTAACACCGGAAAACTTACCTTTTCATGGAGCTATGTAAGGAAATCAGAATCAGGCACACAAAAAACAGTGTTTTTTGGTGGGGAGGGGGGGTTTTGAGGTTGGGTTTAGTGAAGTGTCTGAGTGTTTGAGGCTTCTGGGCGTTGGAGGTTATGGGGTTCGGGGGTTCAGTGGCTTCAGAGTTCTGGATTTCAGGGTTTAGGGCTGCAGTGTTTCAGGCTAGAGGGTTTAGGGTTCAGGGCTTTAGCATTCAGAGTTGTGGGGCTTCGGATTGAAGGGTTGAGGTTTTGCATTGTCTGCGGCCTAAATTCTACATCCTAAACCCGACCGAGTGTTCAGCGGATGCAGATAGCAGCTACCGAGGGAGCTATCGACCTCGGTCCCCTCGGCAAAAAATGAAAAGTTCCTTCCGGGTGGTTTGAGACTGCAGAGTATGAGTATCCCTAGCCAATCCGTCCTAAACCAGCATCTTCTCTTAGTAAACCCTCAAAGACTCCTAGAGCTCTCATTATTCACGATCCTCAATCTGCGTGCATTGGCCTTGCAACTCCGTAAGGCTGAAAAAAGCTTAAGGGGCCGTCATAGCTAGAATTGGGTTTGGGGTGTACTAACCCTAAACCCTAAACTGGACATGGAAGTGCAGCTGGCTGTCGATGTATGATAGCTCTGCTGTTCAGTGTAGACCCCATCTGGAGGCAGGCTTTATCCTGCAGCATCGTTCGCGAAGCACAGAAAGAAGCCATTGCACTTAAAAAAAACAACATAACCTAAACCCGAAATAAGGCGAGTATCCAGACCTACACTGTGGTCATCGGCGCCTGTGGTCGAGCTTCGTTCTGGGAGATGGCTTTGGCCCTGTTCGCAGAGGCTGGGGCGGAGGGTTCTGTTCTACAAGGGGTCCTAGAATAGTTACGATATGGGGGGAGGATGCTTGGGCTGAAGGTTTAAGGTTCACGGTTTAGGGAGGCACTTATTGTAGGATTCGGGCTTCCGCGCACGCAAGCAGAGACGCTGAGACAACTCGCTGTAGTGTTCGTTCTAGTTGTCCATGTTTATTGCACATTGCATGTATGCCCACGCCGCACGCACCTATAACCGTATGTATACATACAAATGTTTATGTTTATGTTTATATGTACATATATTACTTATACAGAGGTCTACATCTACATTCCTGCGGCTGCTGCGCATCGTCGCCGTACGAGTAGTGGTAGTGATCGTAGTGGTAGTAAAGGTAGTAGTTGTAGTAGAGGTAGCAGTGGTGGTCGTGGTAGTAGTGGTGGTAGTGATAGTAGTGGTGGTGGTGGTGGTGGTGGTGGTGGTGGTAGTAGTAGTAGTAGTAGCAGTAATACCAGTAGTAGTAGTGGTGGTGGTGGTGGAAGTAGTGGAAGTAGTAGTAGTAGTAGTTGTTGTTGTAGTAGTCGTAGTAGTAGTTGCAGTAGTAGTTGCAGTAGTAGCAGTAGTAGTAGTAGTAGTAGTAGTAGTAGTAGTAGCAGTCGTCGTCGTCGTCGTAGTCGTAGTCGTGGTCGCGGTCGTGGTCGCGGTGGTCGTGGTAGTGGTAGTGGTAGTGGTAGTGGTAGTGGTAGTGGTAGTGGTAGTGGTAGTGGTAGTGGTAGTGGTAGTGGTAGTGGTAGTGGTAGTGGTAGTGGTGGTATTGGCCGGTAGCTCGCCGTGGTCCTGTGCGTCGGCAGCATCATCAGCACCGTCATCATGGGCATGAACCAGCAATGAACCATCATCATCATCATCATCACTGGTTTCGTTGCTCTGTCTTTCTGTCAGATGTTCGCGTGCAGTTGCCGCAACAAGTTTCACCACCAAGGCCAGCAACATATGCCTAGCAACATAATACCAGTTGCTGTGGCATACAGCCGACACGGCTGTCTTGCGCTGCACAGGCCTCCGACATGCATAGGCTACACTGGCTACCTGGACCCTAGAGAACCTACCTTTTGAAGGTTCTTCATTATAATTTCCTCATACAAGTCCTTAAAGAGGCAGGTTATTCCGTGGTAAGGTACACCCTAGACCTGAAGGTCCGTCCATCCGACGTGGACCTTTTTGCCCTGAGCGCGGCGATCGTGGCCTGCACCCAGCGCTCCTTGGCAAGTATGTCTTAACTTACCTTTGGTTAGTAGGGAATGAAAGGGGCCTTCTAAAGGGGTCTATAAGGGTTACTATAAGGGTACTATAAAAGAGCGGCCTTAATACTCCTATAACTTATATTTGGTTAGTAGGGAATGGAGGAATGGGGTACAAGTAAAACTACTATTACCACCATTCTTCCATTCCCTACTAACCAAAGGTAAGTTTCCTGAGTAGGTAAGCTTTAACCTTTTGGGCTTTATATAACCCTACCAGAACTGAGAAGGTTAACCGGCACCCCTTTATGGGCCGAGGTACTGAGCCCCTAAGTGAAACAGGAGGACTGTTCTCATTATACTGTAATTGGTACTGTAAGTATCACACGCTGAAACCTATGCCCGAGTGCGCTGAACGAACTTGGCTTGTAGAAGCCCGGAGACGCATCGACGAAGCGAGCACTGTCACGGTGGATATAAATCTGGCTTCTGTCGTCACCATCTTCACCGTCATCACCGCATCGTCATCATCATCACCGTCCCAATCACCAGCAGCAACAGCATCATCAACAAGGCATTACCGACAGTACCACCGCATCGGCACCACTGCCATCGTCATCATCTTCTCCACTCAGGCATGAATGTCAGCAACAGCAACACTAGAAGCGGTTGTAGGGTTCATGATCACGGAGTTCATGACGGCACGTGCACTGGCAAGCGAGTCTCAACGCTTGTTTGGATACTTCTGCACTGTCAATCGCATGCCTGCCCGTCATCATCGGTAATTTTAGCATGAAGCTTGGCACGGTTTCCCGGGTTCTATGCTAAAGACTTCTACATGGGAGTTTCCAAAGATTAGGGGGTACCTTATTTTGGGGTCCTTATAATAGGATCCTACTATTTAGGGTACAATATTAGGGTCCCCTATTTTTGGAAACTCCCAAACCTAAACCCTTAATAGGACCCTTAGAGATCCCTTAAAGGAACCCTTAAAGGGTCCCCTATTTTCGGAAACTCCCATATCGGGCCTCTGGTTTACTTCTTTGAGCAGCAGCAGGGAGTCGCGTGCTTGCACAGGCTCTTCCAGTCTGAGCTAGCATGAAGAAGGGACCTACAGAGCGAAAGGAGATCGAACCCGAAGGGTCCAGCGAAAGGAGATCGAACCCGAAGGGTCCATGTACCTATACAGTAGATACATGGGCCTTAAAGTAGTCCCTTTATAGGTACTTTAGGGCCAAAGTATCTAGTATATGGGCACATGGACCCTTAGGGGAAGAAGGCCCCGGGCGGGAAAGTACTATAAGGTTTCTGCAAGTCAGGTTTACTATAGGGTTTCTATAACTGTTACGTATAGTCTCTGTTGGAGTCCCCTTGTTTGGTTTAGCCAGCTATACATTTGAGATCGGCTAAGGTAACCCTAGAAAGGGATTGCAATGGAGACAACAAGTATTTTGAGTGACAGTGCGCACGCCGCCAAGGCCGCCCCCCAAGAAAGGTATCGTTATAATGAGGCTGTAGGATTCCGTGGGCACACCCGAACACCGTCACAACCTTATCAAGCTGGTAGCAGGCAAGTCTGGTACCAGGCAAGGCTGGTACCTGAAGCCTTAGAAACAAAAACAAGAGAAACAACAAGACTGTCGGAACCCTGAACCCTGCAAACCCCTAAACATCCCTAAACCCTGAACCTTAATTAACATTAATTAACCTTAAACCCCAAACCTAAACCCTATATGGTAGAAGCCCAAAAGTTGGAAACCCAATATCCTCAATCCTTAAGATTAATGTATAGGGGATCCCAGCACTATTCGGCCTTAATTCGGTTTCCAACTTTATGGAGTTTACTGTAAACCTATATCCTAAACCCTAAACCCTAAACCCTAAACCCTAAATCCTAAACCCTAAACCCCGAACTCCAAGTCCCTTTTTCCCCTTACCGAAGATCCCGAGGTTGGGAGGTGGCATGCTCACTGCTGAGCTCTGCCGGCTCCTTCTCCCTGGCCCCCGATACTCAGCCGTGCTTCGAGAGGTCGAGGGTATAGGTAGGGTAGCGTAGCGCAGGGTAGGGTAGCGTAGGATAGGGCAGGGTAGAGTTTCAGTTTTGGGGTCTGGGTCTAAGAGTTTAGGGTTTGGGGGTTTTCGAATTTGGGGTTCCAAGGTTTAGGGCTTTGGCGTGTTGAGGGGTTTAGAGTGTCGAACATTCCCTCACCTCAATGGTACGTAACCTCATACTTTTTGGGACAGATTTCAAAAGGGACATGTGCAGATGTGGGCACGGCTGCGCTCCGAGCCTCACTTGAAGGCTTTGCCGACCCTAGGCACCTGACCACACTACCCCGTAAACCTTATCAAAATCCGATAGAACCCTCCTTTTGAGGGTTCGTGATTTTGATTTCTTCCTTGAAAACGTAGGTTATCTGGGGTCAAGGTATGCCATAAAATCCCAGGACACTTGTTGCATCAACGCGGCCATCAGCGCATGCGAGAATGCTGGAGTTTGGGAGCATGCGCTCTCTTTGCTGTCCTTGCTTTGGAGGAGGACCGTTGATGTGATGCGGTGCGACCAGGTAACGGTACCACATAGCATCGTAGCCTGCCATAATCACATAATTAATCTATTACCCACCGTGTTGGAAAGTCCCTGCTGTGTTCCTTCACATACAGACAGGAGAGCTGCCAGCGTCGTGAGCTTCAACACTGGCATGAGTGCTTGCAGCTCGCAGGAGTAGCAAGCAGGTTCCGATTTAGTCACGGCGCGAAGCCCCGAGAACAGGAGACGAGTAGAAGCCTGAATATGTTAATTATCAGTCTTATTCGTCACCGTGCCGTGGTATGAATATACCCCGAAACCCTCAGTCAACATATTAATATTTCATATGTCAATGTATTAAGGCCCCATACTATCCACCATCCACCGCAAGTCTTCTTGCTTGTCGTAGTTGCCACTACGTAACCTCCACTACCACTCCGAGCCACCTCGCTGCCCAGGCAAGGTGCAGTGGAGGCATTGCCTCTCGGGAGCCCGGTAGTGCTGTTTCTGTCCGTTTGTTTGGGGATCTCTTCATGACGACTGCATAGCAGCAAAAAGATACTCTCATGATACACCTGGACCCGCAAGCAGCCTATATGTTCAATGGCTCCATATTTTACTTTCCTTGTCTAAGTCCTAAACAAGGCAGGTTCTTTGGGGTTCAGGGAGGGGACCCTCACCCTAAACCACTGGGAAACCTAGGCCTACGCCTCTTCTGGGACATGATCGAGGGAAGCTTGTGCCCGGACAGCGCGACCTTCAACGCGGCGATCACTGCCTGTGTGAACTGTCCTGAACCCCTCAGGGGTGTAGTGTTTAGTAGGTTGGGGTTTAGGGTTTAGTTTTTACCTATAGTCTTCATTGTAGTTCCTGTTTTTGGTTTAACCAAATATATAATTAGGATCCTATAAGGAACTGCAATGGAGACTACAGGTAGGTCCTGATCAAAGTTTCACATGGCAAGGACCAGGGTGTAACTGTAAGCGTGCCACAACAGGGGAACGGTTGATGATATAAATCCTGCATTACCTTAATGACCCTAGACTATGGGGATTGATATCATCAACCGAAGTACAATAATTTAGGACGAACATGTGCCAGTCTGGTTATGAAGCAGCACGTACCTGAACCCGAGAAGACCTACCTTAAAACTTCCCTCATGCATATCCCTACTAAAAAGTTAGGGTGCGGGTAGTGTTTTAAATGATCGGTTTTGTAAGAGTTTTGCTTGTGCAGCTGTCGAAGTACACTTCTGGACTTCTTTGACTCAAATAAAGTAAGCAACAGCCCGCCCAAAGACACTTGCACGATGCACCCGCGCAACTGCAAGGCATGGAGCCAGCTGGCTCCTGATGCACAGCCTACCTAGACCCTCCATCTACCCTATATTAGACCCTAAATGCCCTTTATTTGGGACCATATACCCCTATTTGAGGGTACAAGGAGGGTCCTCGTACAACCCCAAACCCCAAGCCCGAAAGATGCCCTCCGAAAAAGTTGATAACTCAACCCTAAACCCTAATCCCTAAACCCCTAAACCATCCTAAACCCCTACATCCCTAAATCCCTCAACTCCGAAGTCCTCTAGCTTCCGCCTCGCGAAGCTTCGCATCAGCTTGATCTGCGCTTCCTACTGTTGATGATATAAATCCTGCATTACCTTAAGGACCCTAAACTATGGGAATTATGGTATATTCCTTATTATGGGTCATGCAGGATTTATATCATCAACCGTATAGCCTCCATTGTAGTTCCTATTTTGGGGTTACCTTGGGGTTTAGGGTTTCGGGTTATAACAGTACCTAATTTTAGTTCCCTTTTGAGGTTACCTTACTTATAGGATCGTCGTTGTACACTTCGTTAGACCAAAAAAAAAGGAACTACAATGGACCTAGACCCTCCATTTACCCTCTATTAGACCCTAAATGCCCTTTATTTGGGACCATCTACCCCTATTTGAGGGTGCAAGGAGGGTCCTGGTACAACCCCAAACCCCAAGCCCGAAAGATGCCCTCTGAAAAAGTTGATAACAGCCTAAACCCCAAACCCCTAAATCCCTAAATCCCTAAATCCTAAAACCCTAAACCCCTTCTGGGAGACTATGGGTTGCTGTTCAGGAGCAGGGTGGCCAGTGGCAGCGACTCCTCTGCCTGCTCACGGAGATGGAGCTGAGGAACGTGGCGAAGGAGGGGGCTTGTAGGATCTAGTTGTTTAGGGCTTCAGTAAGGTTTGTTGAGGGTGTCCGGTTTTAGGGCTTCGCTGTGTAGGGTTTAGGAGTTTTGCGTGTTCGGCTTTAGGAGAGTTGTAGGAGATGTTTCCCTCTGAGCTTTTGCAAGCAAGGATGTTTACTACTACGTCCTTCATGACCGTCTTGCAGACTTTGCATCTTCTTGGCAGAGCATGCATCGTCCTGAAGACTTTGCACAAGATCAGTGTTGGGCGAGAAAAACAAAAGCTCCAACTAATATGGGGACCTTGATAACTCGAAAAGGGTGTTTGTGGTGTACATGATACTAGACTTGCAATAAGGATCCCAAAACAACAGCATTGGTATTTATGTAGGCCTCTGTAACCCTAAACCCTAAACTACTCCCTGAACTCCTATGCCATGACGAGAAGCCAAGCCAGGACCTGATTCCCAAGCGTTCATGTGCCCAAATAGCCTTTTGGGTAGTTTTTTAAATTAGGACGATTTTAAGGCTCCTTAAAGGCATCTTTCAGGGTTCTATAGGGCCGTATAGGGGTACTGCAACGCTTCTATATGGGTAGTTCTCTAAATTAGGGTCCCTTTTACCTTTTCATAAGGGTGTCGTACTATGTTGAGCCTTGATTTCGAGAACTACCCATACACTTTGGCCCCCAGGTATCGAAATGGTGACTACCTTAAGCCCGAAGTATGTATGTATGTATATATGTATGTATATATACACACATATTTATATTTAAATATATACACATACGTATCTCTCTCTCTCTCTCTCTCTCTGTTTCTCCCTCTCTCTACTATTTGGGCACATGAACCCTTAATGGAAGCGTTCGGAAGGAAGTGGTCACCTATACCTCGGCTATCTCTGCCTGCGCAAAGGGTTCGGCTACCGACCAGGCAGCAGAGCTCTTGCAACGCATGGAGGCAGGCTGGCAGCAAGCGTCGTGGAAGTCGGGAAGACACGGCCAAGTGCATATGAACCGACACGAGGCCAATCCCCTGCCCTCCCTTGTCTCGTGCTGTGCCAGGTTTTCGCTTTCTCTCACTCTCGCCGATCGTGCTAAACCAACGCACTTTCTGCTTCATCTGTATGTCGAAGAGCATCTCATGCTTCGGCTTCATTGGCTCGCTTTTCCCGTGTGGTCTAACTTTGTGGCCTCATGTCTGGTGCCCTTTTCCCCAGCCCTACAATCAGCCATGAGACCACTCTCCCTCCGCCTAAATGGGAGTTTCCGAAAATAGAAGACCTTACTCTAGTACCCGAAATAATAGGACCCCTTTTTTGAGGACCCCAAAATACGGTACCCCTATCTTCGGAAACTTCCAAATCAAGATCGAAGACGTTTCGATTCTTGACACGTTTGCGGTGATCCTAGACTCCGAGACCCTGGGCTCCCAAACCCTGCGCCCTAAATTACAACCTCAAACCCTACCTATAGTCTTCATTGTAGTTCCTTTGTCTGGTCAACAAAAAAGCCAGTATAGGATCCTAACCATAGAGCTGGTTAACCAAAAGCAACTGCAATGGAGACTATAGGTATATGTCACATAATATAGAGGCGGAGCAGCTGCTTCCCAACGTCGTGACCTACGCCGCCCTGACGCCGAGATCGCGCAGCATCTCGAGTTTTTCCGAAACTTAGGGGTACTTTGAGACACTTTTTACTATTTGGTCATTATACTCTCTGACAAGCAGGTAGTATTTCTGCAAGGCCCTAAACCCTAAACCCTAAAATGAGCGCAAAGCTACCAAGCTCAGCATAGGAGAACCTGGTCCAAGCAGCCTTCCGCGACCTGCACTTTCTGAGAGACGCCTGAGCAGTAGGGGACAAAAAAGCTCATAAGCATAAGCATTTTATAGGGATATCCCTACCATAATGGGCTTCCTTATAAGGGGGTTTATATGGGATATCCCTATCCCAATTTTTGCTTATGTGCTTTCGGGCGGGTCGGGGGGGGTGGGGGAGGAGCGGGCAAAGAAGCATCTGAACATAAGGATCTTAGGTTTGGGGTGAAAGGGGTATTCCAGAAGCAGCGACTTTGGATATCGGGGTCCTCACTGTCCGAAAGTTTGGATTTGGGGTTTAGGGTTAAGGGGTTTAGGGATCATCCTGACGCGAGATGGAAAATGCGGCGCCCTGTCACATGGAGGATGGTGGGTCGGAAGCATGGAATGATGCAACCCCAGGTAAACTTCCAACTTTCAATTCCAAACCCATCACTGACTCCTAGATCATAGACTTTAAACCCTAAACCCGAATAGACCTTTATGCAGACATTTCTGACTCCTTCATCTGGCCAGTCCTCATGGACGCTTGAGCCGGGAAGGTTTTGAGGTTCTTGCCTCTCCCCGAAAGCCAAACAGCCTCAAACCCAGAGACTCCAAAACCCCTTAATTAAGGAATATACCTTAAATTATAGTAGGAACCCTAATATGATTTAAGATATATTCCTTAATTCAGGGGTTTTGGAGGCTCTGGGAACCGTGAAGCCCTGGACATGCACTTCGGGTTGGACGAACTGTTCACTTGTCAGAACCTCTAAATCGCGAAATCCTCTAAGCCCTAAACCCTAAACCCTAAACCCTAAGCCCTAAACCCTAAACACTAAACCCTAAACCGAGACTCTAAGCCCTAGACCATCCCTCGACCTAAAGCCAAAGCCTGTCGATTCTGAGATTTGACGCGGCGTTGGTGTGTGGAGGTTGCCTTAAGCCCTACATCAACTCTGAATAAGCTATCCTAGGATTCCTTAGTATGATTTCTGTAAACAAGTTTTTAAGATAAAGGTAGGTTCTTTTAAGCCCAAGTAAACTCTAAACCCTGTAGATCCCTTTAAGGGAGCCCTTGTGAATCCCTTTACGGGAACCGAACCCTTATTCCCAGGACTCTCTGTCTGGTTCTTAGTGGTAAATGGGGGAATGGATTATGGAGACTATTATTGGGGATTCGATAGGGACTACAAGAGGGCTCCATTCTCCCATTCCCTCCTAAGAACCAGACTGCCGTTCAAGGCATGAAGTCTTCTTGCTGTCAGTTTGTCTTTTGAATCCCCAGGGTCCAGGGTTCAATACCCAGACCTTATATAAGTCGGTGATCTCCTGTTTCTGTTTTCAGGGTTTTTTTATTATGATCCTTATTAGGGCTATGTTAGGCAGTATTATACTATAGGAACAGATAAAGAGACCACCAGCCTATTCAAACCAGACCTTCCAAATTCCTTAGGTCATATCGGGGATCCTACTATACTTTAAGGCATATTCCTCAGTTAGCGGATTTTGGAATTAACGGATTTTGGCAGGTCTGGATACACATTCTAAGCTTTACCCACGGTCACAGTCTCCATTTTGTGGTTTCCCTTCAGGATCCTAGCTATAAAATTGAAAAGGAACTAGCACGGAGACTATAGGCAAAGTTATGAACGACATCAACACTACTTCTTGTGTTCTAGAGACCCTAAACCAAAACCTACGGCAAAGCTGCGCACTGACCTGCCCAAACAGGCTCTCCGGGATACCTGCTCAGGAAACGGTTTCAATACACGCACACGCACACACACACACACACATCTACGGTAAACCCCTAAACTCCTGAGCAATAGACCCTACTTAACCCTTCAAAGTAGGTAAACTTACGGCCCAATACCCATGAAAGGCTATTATTATACATACGTTTAGGGTCCAGGTACACATAAACCCAAAGCCCCAAAGCTTAAACCACGGCACCCCTTTGGAACCAGCTTCCGCCTCACGCCGAGCAGGTGCCTCAGGTGCAGATAGTAGACAAGGACATCGAGGTCCCGGTTCCGCAGCCCGAATGCACTCGTTTGGGGGCTGCGGGTGTTCAAAAGAGAGAAATCCAACCCCGACCCTGAACCCTAACCCAAATCCCTAAACCCTATAAACCATGGAGCCCTAGAGCCCTAAACTCTAAACCTTCTAAACCCCAAACCCAAAACCTTGAAGCCAATTTCCAAATCAATCTGTGAAGCGTCTTCTGCTAAGGGTGCACCGACACGTGCCTCTCATCCAGAAGGCTGCTTTCAGGGGTTTAATGTCGGGCCATGATAACTAGAAGAGGACTACTTGAAGGGTTCCTTCAAAACGGATCTGTGAGGATTACTATAAGGGTTAATTACTATGAGGGAACAGAGACCTTAATAATTAGAATAGGGTTTCGGGGGTTCCTTGTTTATAAGTATAGTATCCTTTCTGTAATTATAGTACATTATAGCCCCCAAACCTTATTCTGTATGTTAAGGCCCTACAGTAGGGTTTGGGTTTATAGGGGCGTAGGCTTTGGGCTCTAGCGGTTCTGCGTTTAGGGGTTCACGGGTTTGCGGAGATTGTCCAATAAACCTAAACCCTGGTTGGGAGTTCAGGGTTTCGGATTGTTCTTCTCTCTGTGGGCTGAGAGTTTACTTAGGGTTTGACTCATTTGTGTTTTGTGTTTAAAAGCAGTCGGGGGACGATTGTCATCGTGAGTTCGCTTATGGCTGATGGACAACATTTGAGAGAACTGCAGTCATGATTCGAAGGTTGACTGATTACCATGCTATTTGTCTTGGCCCGCTGGAGTTTCGGAAAGATTTCCTAATTTCGACTCCCCCAAAAGTAGCATCAAAGCATAGGGCCCTTCTTGACAGGCAACCTGGATCCTTCAAGAAATGTCAGTTTTCAAATCTCAGCCCGAAAACCTTCGTCCTGAAGATACTTGGAGGGTCGGGGGACTTAGTAAGTAGGTAGTAAGTAGACTTATAAGTACCCTAAAAGGGACCTTAATTGGGGTTAAGGTACTTATAAGTCCCTAAAATAACCAGTTGCTAAGTCCCCCGACCCTCCAAGTAGGCATCCCTATCTCTGAACACCACCCTTCGCTGTTTTCCGAGTTGCTCCGCATTTAGGAGTTAGCGTTTTGGGGTTTAGGGGTAGGGTTTAGGGTTTAGGGTTTAGGGTTTAGGGTTTGGGGCTTCAGGGCTAAACCCTAAACCCTAAGGTAGGGTTTAGGGTTCAGGGTTAAACCCTAACACCTAAACCCTAAACCCTAGGGTTTAAGGTTTGGGGCTTCAGGGCTAAACCCTAAACCCTAAGGTAGGGTTTAGGGTTCAGGGTTAAACCCTAAAACCTAAGCCCTAAACCCTAGGGTTTAAGGTTTGGGGCTTCCGGGCCCGGGGTTCCGTGGTTCAGGGCACAGCCTGGAAGATGGCAGAGGATTGACAAACCGTGGATGCTCAATGACCGGATAATGTCTCCAAAGGCTCCGGGAGAACTATAAGCGCTCCTCTAAGATATACCTAATATAAGGGTCACGATACGAGTTTGGGGATTAGAGCTTAGAGTACCTATCTTATATATTCGGTGTGGCCCCAAAGAGTCCTGGGTAGTGTGGGAGGCACCCTTCCCTGCATGCCGTCGGACAGCTTCCGGAGAGGTGGTCGGAACAGGATCACCTTGCCGACGCTGCGCTCTGCTTCAAGTCTTTGGCTACCGAAGGATTGTCGTCTAGACCGATCAGGAGAGCGCTATCCACAGAGACTCCAATATCCGTTAATTTAGGAATATACCTTAAATTATATTCAGGATCCTACTATAATTTAAGGTATATTCCTTAATTAACGGATATTGGAGTCTTTGGGTCACCGGTACCACCACGGGCCAGGACAAGGGAGCCGGCGGGAAGGCCAGCCTTGGAGGGCACACATCCAGCCCCGGCTGGAAGACATATGGAAGTTTCCGAAAATTAGGGGTACCTTATTTTAGGATCCTTATGCTAAGGATCCTACTATTTAGGGTACTATATTAGGGTCATCTATTTCGGAAACTCCCATATCCAAGGCCTCCTCAGACATTCAGGACCAAGCGAAGGATTGCCCTCTCGCCCGGACGGCTTGATCACTTGCAGTATGCGAGGGTTCAGAGCTCGTTTATATCCCTGATGAAGATGGAAAGAAAGCCACAAGGGCATGCAAGGGTTCTGAATTGCAGTAATGTTTCTGTCCCTTTCTGTCCCTTAGGCTCCATGTGCCATATAGCATACACTTTGGCCCTAAAGTACCTATATCGTTCCTGTTTTTAAGGCCAAAACAGATACTGATTGCGCGCATGATTTCTTAGAGTGTCAGGATTGCGTGAGCTGTATTGGAGACCTTTGGACGCTTTTGAACCGAGCAGGTTCAGAAGCACGTCGAGGTTCCGGTGGTAGAGACCCTCGAGAAGGTCATAGAGGCCAGTTCTTGCATGGCATTGGGCTTAAACTAAAATGCTGAACTGTCAAATAACCCAACACAAGTGTCTCTAAATCCGTAAGCTTCATGCCCGAATCTGCGCAGTGGCCCGAGTCGCCGTTGCCGTAAGCTGCTGATCTGTTTGTTTCGACATGTTAGAAATCGTATTCTAGCTATACTATTCAGGCTATATGGTAAGTAGACCCGAACCGATTCCCAAGCAGTGAGGTACCTGTGATCAACCAGGTGGATATCCCACAGGCGGCTGCGGGGTTTCTGAAAGCCTAAATCAGGCTATCGGGTTTTCTCGGTTTTACAAGTCATTCTAGATAGGCTTCTACAGCGGTTTTCTGAGGGGTTTTTAAGTTCTCTATACCCTGCACGAATGTCCTACCTATAGTCTCTATTGCAGTTCCTTTTTTGGTTAACCAAAACCTCTTTTGTAGGATCCTAACCATAAAACTGGTTAGCCAAAGAAGGAACTACAATGGAGACTTTAGGTAAACCTTAAAGAATTGAAGTTCAAGCAGTAGGTTTCCTTCCACGGCTCCTTTCTTGAAGGATACCGAGGGATTCAGGGTTTAGGGTTTAGGGTCATTCACGGTTACTGAAAACTTCCGTGGTCACTCCTCGAGATTTTTGTTTTGAGGTTCACACTTCGGAAATGAGAGTTACGGTTTGCGCTGTAGATCATGGGGATTGAGTGTTTTTACGGCTTAGGGTTGGAGGTTTAAGATTTGCCGCTTAGGGTGTTTACGGTTCGCCTGTTGTGGCCAAGAGAAGTTTCGGGTAAATCTTTTAGAAGCCTTCAGATTCCTTCGTGGTTGCAGTAGACACCCCAAGCCAGAAGCCCTTGCAGCCTCCCTAAAGCCATAGACCACAAACCCTTGAAGCGCTCGTCCTAACAGCCCTCCACCCTAGACCAGAACCCAAAACCTGAAACCTGGGGTCTGGGTGTGTTTACCTCCGGAAGTATTGAGTTCCAAGATATGGTTGAAGAGCTTATGCCATATGTCTTTATACATACTCTACGTATATGTAGATGTATACATACATAAATGTGCAAGTATGTGTATGTATGTACATATATGATGATACAGACAAGAGTCTGCTCATGTTGCCGACGTGGCCCACCGGGCGATAGCTGATAGCTAGAACAGAACCTAAAGCGGCAAACATAGTAATTAGCAACGAAGCTCAGTTATCACGACAGCAGCGACCAGAAACGACGACAATAAGCGTCATTGCAGTCCCCCCTAATTACTTTGCCACTACAGTAGCGCTGGCGAGAGTATTGAGAGTAAAACGTGCAGTGATAAGAGTAAATCGGAGGTTTAGGGATTGGAGCACCTAACCCTCAGACGTGTAAGGATTGTTGATACAGGCTTAGGAGCCCAAATCCCACAAAGCCAAAAAGCACACCACTCCACCCTCCCCTTCGCTGGTGCAGATCCAAACGGTCGAGAAAAGGGTGGAGGCCGTCCTGGGTTTAGGACAGGATTTTTGGCGTTTCGGGTTTGGGGTTTACCGAACCCCCCCGAAAGTAGGTAAGTTTAGGGTTTGGGAGTTTAGGGGTTTAGAGTTTGGGGTTTGGGAGTTTAGGGGTTGAGGAGCATTGACCTCCACAGTGTGTGTGAGCGTATGATTTTACCTGGACCCCAAAAGTATGTAAAATGAAGGCCTTGTATAGCTGTTGGGCCATTGATTTACTTACCCTGGGGGGCTTTCTAGGTAAGGTAGGGGCCTTAGTCATTACGTATACTATTTTGGGGGGTTCCTTATACTAACTATAGTGGGATGGGCCCCAAAACCCAATTATTAAGGCCCTCTATACGATAAAGCCCAATTAAAGATCCCTTATAGACCCCGTGAAAGGAACCGCGCTTATTCAGGCTACAGTACAGCAGGCCACCCTTGTTTCGGCTTCCGGAGCTCGGGAATTTGAAGGCTTTGGAAGCGGTCTAGGGTTTAGGGTTTAGGGTTATGAACCCCTACCGTAACCCTGAAGAACCTACCTTTTTAAGGTTCCTCATCATGCTTTCCTCATATAAGTCCTTTAAACGGTAGGTGAGGAACGACCATTCCGAAGCAAGCATGAACGCTAGGCCCTAGGCTCTTGATGCGAGATCGGATGTAAGCACCATGCGCTGGACTCCGTCCCTTTGAAGGAGCGTTGACCCTCATGTCGGCTACGAGTTCGAGCAGCCGCCTGACGACTTCTGGAACACTGCTCGCACTCCGGTGCAGTCGATTTCCATGACGGCCACTCAGGAAGAAGCAGCTGGACGGCAAGACATTAAGCGACAGATCTAGATCATTGGTGCCCCGAAGTAGAGCATTGGAGTGAGGACGAGGAACCCACGTCGTTGGCGCTGTTGCTGCACCGATGCCTCGAGGCGACACGATGTGCTTTTGCACTGCCTCCGCGCCTGTCCCGTTACATGACATGGCTGTCCAGGAGCACCCTGAGTGCATCCTCCGCGGCACCAAAAGTGCCGCTTCATTGGGGCTTACTTTTTACTGCGAGCCTACGACAAGTGCCGGAAGAAGTCGAGGCTCAGTGTGCGACCCGTCAAAAAAACCATTTACCCATCTGTTTAAAGGATAGTGAAGCCTTTGGCGGGTCGGTCATACAGGTGTCGCATGTCATTCTGTTGATGCAGCTCAGGCCTGCCAGCGCCCGGGGCATCAAAGCTATCAGCGATCCCTGCCACAGGGATCCACATCTGCGGCTGCCGCGCGATCATTGCCATATCGTGCGCAATGGCAAGATCTACGTTGGGAAGGTAGCGGCAGCTCGTCCGTCTTTTTGCTGATGTTTCTGTTACTGCAGCTGGTATGACCACATGTTGGACTGAGTGGGGCCAACGTCTGCAACAAGATTGTTAGAGGGGTGACGTACCTTCTCGTGACCTCGAGTAGTGGCATGCGCGATGTTGTGCCGTGGCGTCTGCTGCTGCTTGTCTCTGCCCTAGCCATAAAGATAGCGGCCGAGCGCCATGCCTTATCCGTCGCCGACTGTGGTCCAGCTATTGTGACCTGGTGCATGCCGTTGTTTGAAGCCGAGGTTTGGAGGTATCCCGCTCATACCGTTATCGATGCCAAGATCCTGACGGCCGTGATGCCTCCGGAAGGCGTCTCATGGCACATGGGAACCTTCGTGGACGTGAATGATGATATATTCATTAGGCACAGATCAGCGGATCATAGCATATGGGTTGTTCGCCGGCAGTGCATGCCGCCTCGTTCGTGCTCAGGCAGCATTTTGCACGACAGCTGCATTGTCTTCTCGTGCACCGGCCGTGTGAACTCCGACGCTGGGATAACACTGTCCTGCCAGCAGCTATGTTGCGGTTGTTGTAGTGCTTCGTGGTTGCCGTCCATATAGTATTTTTGTGTACTTGCATCGGCTCTTGAGGTACTAGGTGTCGTTCGATAGGCCACCCCGAAATCAGGTGTCTCGTAGTCTTGTCCCCGTGGTGCTGTACCCTGCCTCGCCGGTTGTCGGTTCAGGAGATGTGTGGCGGCGACCCCGACGGTGACGATGTGTTTTTCTCCTTCTGGCGAAAGCTCATCCGCCTGTTGGAAGCCACACAGGCATAGCTGCATGAACACATATGGCCAAAAGTGCAGGTGCCTGCGTGTGGATGCAGCGCCATACAAGATCGCCATAAATTGCAGGATGCGGTGGCAGCTGTGCCTGTCGCTGACGCTGAGCGGAACTTGCTGGCACGATTCCCGAAGTCAGCAACGCCGTTCACGTCCAATGTGGCGGCAGAGCGGAGCCGCCTGGCCGATATCGTGAAAGAGACTCCGGGGTATAAACCCAGCCGTCATCTGCTTCACAATCGGCTACTTGCAGCACCGCCAGGACAAGGTCCAGGTATACCCTGCTTTGAGGTTTATGGGTAGTTATTATAAGTGGGGTTATATATATATATAGTAATAGCCTACGGTAAGGGACTTATAAAACCCTACGTATAACTACCCATGAACCTCTAAGTATACCTCAAGGCTCCAACGGGCCCAATAATAAGGTACCTCGGTTTAGGATAGTAGTTATGTAGGATCATATATTTGGAGAGTGTATGATGATGCGGTGCTTGGACCCTTGGGGATACCCTATGTACTCGAGACGCCAAACCCTAAACACCGCAAACCTTAAACTCCATATTATAAGCTCTAACCCTAAGCCGCCTACGCTTAACCTCTATAAGCACCAAACATGAACCCGCAAACCCCCAAACCATGTCGTGGCCTGCTTGGAGCCAGGTGCCCATTGTGCAGAACGTTCAGAAAGTCGTGGAGGCAACAGGGTTGAAGGTTTGGGCTTTAGGGCCCTACAGGCTTTATTATAGCCACTAATCCCCTACTGGCTTAGGGTTTCGGGATGTATAGGGTTTAGGGCTGGGGGATTTATAGGTTTAGGTTTAGGCGCTCTACAACCGTGGGGGCCCCCCACACTTGTGTAAGACCGGCGTAATACCTTCAGCAACCCTAATGCCCTACTGGTTTGGGGGCTTCAGATGTCTAATTCCATCTATGGCCTAATATACCCCCTGTTGTAATCTAGATAAGCCCTTGGGGTATTTCATGTTTCCCATATTGGGCTTGCGAGGATCCTTGTTACGAATATCACGCCCCAAATCTTTAATCCCAAATCCCAAGCCCTGGACCCAGAATCCACCTTCCGACCCTTCTAGACTCTAGACACTAAGCCCTATAAACCCTAAACCCAGCTCCTGTCAGATCCCGGTGGTGGGCGACACCGTCCAGGGAGAGCAGCAACGAACTGCCGTGGAGCTGCCTCCTCTCCGGCAGGCTCGGGTTAAGGGGTTTAGGGTTTAGTTACTCAACCTGGGAGTTTCCGAAAATAGGGGACCCTAATAGAGTACCCTAAATAGTAGGATCCTTAAAATACGGGCCCCAAAATAAGGTACCCCAATTTTCGGAAACTCCCACCTAGGTTCCCCAGTAGGACCCTTTTGCTGTGGGTTTGGGCTGCCTTGTAGGGTTTATAGGGGTTTAGGGTTTATTAGTAGGGTTTATTAGGGTTTCGGCCTAATAAAAGAAAGGGACTGAGTAATTGCCTATGCTACTTTGGTGGTTCCTTCTTATAACTATAGTATATTATACCCCCAAACCCTACTCTAATTAATACGGCCCCTGTATATATTACGCAACCTCGGTTCCCCAGTTTGACCCGTTTGTCCTTGGTTTGGGCTCCCTGATTAATAGCCACATAGTAGGAACAAGGGTACCCTCATTAGTAAGGGGCTGCTGGGTAATTAACGTAGTAACTTTACGGCTTTTGACATTGACCGAAAGATAATCTCCTGTTCCTCTTCTTCCGGCTGTGAACCCTCGACCACCTAAGCCCAAGCCCCGTGCTCAGACCCTAATTTGCGGGATTATTTCTTGACGTTCGTTAATGGTGTTGACTACAAGATACCCCGAAAACTTTCTCCAAATTTCTACGACTCTCTACCAAGCCGACTTGTACGCATATTGGTAACCCTACACCCCAAACCCTATAAACCTTGAACCCGGAACCCTAAACCCTGCCGCAGGAGGCATCTCCTGAGATCGCGACGGAGGTGGTGCAGGGACCACCAATGCCAACCGAGTATGCCATAGTCCCAGAAGAAGCGGTTTAGGCTTTATTTTAGGGTTTAAGGTTTAGGGCTTTGGGTTTAGGGGAAGGTTCAGGCAAGTTCAGGATTACATAGGGCGGTCAGGGTCAAGGGTTTGGGGTTTGCGGTTTAGGGTTGGAGGAGTTTGGAGCCCTTATCAAGTTTATAGAATTTCGGCTTTGTGGAGATGGAGGCCGATTCCGGAGCTTCACAATTCTCCAAACGAACCTATCCAAGCTTTGGGGCGCATGAAGTTCGAGTGAGCTCATCAGATTATCGTGTTCCCCGGCCCCCCCCCTCAAAATATCAGTGCGAGGATTGATTTCGCGTGTTGGCTTTCACGGTAGGCTCCATAAATGATGCACTTTCGAAGCTAAGGTGCAAGTTGTGCTGGAATTCACCTAAGAATTTCCTATGTCAAGGTGGTGCTTTACATAAACTCATTTAAGGCTGTAGTGTGCAGTGTGGAATGTTGTTGTAATCTGACACGATCTCCTTTAAGGGTTCCTGCAAGTAAAGTTCATGGGCTTGGTGAGGTCACATAGCCTCTGGCACGCATCCACAACCCAGAACCCTGAACCCTAAAATGTGCAACAAGGATCTTCCCTCAACCGGGAGGTCCTGAAACTATTCGCCCCAAAATCCTCCTTCCTACGCCCTCCAGAGATCTTAATGTGGCGGTCGGATTAATAGTGGGGTACCCCCCCCCCCCCCGACCAAAAAAAAAATTCTCTTTAATTTGGAACCGGTAGCCCCGGACAGGGGTCAGGGGTCGGTCTGAGTGGCAGGGAATTGGGAGGTGCCGGGGTTTGGGGGCTGGCTTGGGTGCAGGGTCTGCGGTTCTGCGCGACTGCGCGGTCGGGGGTCGGGGGGGTCTGGGCCAGCGCTTGAAACCCTAAACCCTGAACCCTAAACCCTAACGAATCCTAAACTCCTAGACCCTGTTACAAACCCTAAACCCTAAGCCCTAAACCCTTCCAAAGGGGAGTCGGTCCAGATTCGACCCAAAACTTAATTTTTTATACAAACTTTAGTACTGGAGAGGCCTCTTTTGAGCTAGGGTCCAATCCCCGATTCGGCGGTTCACCCTAGCAGCCCCCCCCAATAATCAAGGTATAGTAGAATAGTAGTACAGTAGTAGTACAGTAGTAGTATAATAATAATGCAGTAGTACAATAGTAATACAACAGTAGTACAGTGGTAGTACAATAGTAGTACAGTATTAGTACAATAATAATACAGTAGTACAATAGTAGCACAATAGTAGTACAGTAGTAGTACAGCAGTAGTACGATTATAGTACCGTAGTACAATAATAGTACAGTAGTAGTACAGTAGTAGTACAATAATAGTGCAGTAGTACAATAGTAATACAACAGTAGTACAGTGGTAGTACAATAGTAGTACAGTAGTAGTACGATAACAGTACAGTAGTACAATAGTAGTATCGTACAGTAGTAGTACAATAGTAGTACAGTAGTACACTAGTAGTACAGTAGTAGTACCACAGTAGTACAGTAGTACAGTAGTAATACAGTAATAGTACAGAAATAGTACCAATAAGCAAAGCATAAAGCCAGTGAGTACATTCCCCCAATAAGCAAAGCATAAAGCCAGCGCCTGAAAGCTTAAACCCCGAACCCTAAACCCTAAAGAATCCTACACTCCTAAACCCTATAACAAACCCTGAACCCTAAGCCCTAAACCCTTCCAAAGGGGGGTCGGTCCAGATTCGACCCAAAACTTAATTTTTTATACAAACTTTAGTACTGGAGAGGCCTCTTTTGAGCTAGGGTCCAATCCCCGATTCGGCGGTTCACCCTAGCAGCCCCCCCCAATAATCAAGGTACAATAGTAGCACAATAGTAGTACAGTGGTAGTACAGCAGTAGTACGATTATAGTACCGTAGTACAATAATAGTACAGTAGTAGTACAGTAGTAGTACAATAGTAATGCAGTAGTACAATAGTAATACAACAGTAGTACAGTGGTAGTACAATAGTAGTACAGTAGTAGTACGATAACAGTGCAGTAGTACAATAGTAGTACAGTAATCGTACAGTAGTAGTACAATAGTAGTACAGTAGTACACTAGTAGTACAGTAGTAGTACCACAGTAGTACAGTAGTACAGTAGTAATACAGTAATAGTACAGAAATAGTACCAATAAGCAAAGCATAAAGCCAGTGAGTACATTCCCCCAATAAGCAAAGCATAAAGCCAGCGCCTGAAACCCTAAACCCCGAACCCTAAACCCTAAAGAATCCTACACTCCTAAACCCTATAACAAACCCTGAACCCTAAGCCCTAAACCCTTCCAAAGGGGGGTCGGTCCAGATTCGACCCAAAACTTAATTTTTTATACAAACTTTAGTACTGGAGAGGCCTCTTTTGAGCTAGGGTCCAATCCCCGATTCGGCGGTTCACCCTAGCAGCCCCCCCCAATAATCAAGGTATAGTAGAATAGTAGTACAGTAGTAGTACAGTAGTAGTACAGATTTTCATTCCTGACGCCCCAATAAGCGAAACAATTCTGCAAGAGATTTTCGGGCTTCAGGGCCAGGGTTTTAGGGTTGGGTGGGGGTTTGGGTGGGGGTTTAGGTCGTGGCTGCCTTAAGATTGACCATCAGCAAATAGCACAGCCCCGCCACCAAAAAATCACCCCAGCCAAAAAAAAAACGCATTAATTAGAACACCCAAATTTTTTTGTCAGATTCGGAATTAGCCCCGGAGCCGACGCATTAAAAGAGCCTATATTCCTAAACCGACCCCCACATTACATGTCGATAGTCCGCCTGCAGTCTCTATTGAAGTTCCATTTTATGGTTACCCTACAGGTTCCTAAATATTCATATCGGGGTTGAACCAACGAAGGAACTACAATTGAGACTACAAGAATAGTATGTATGCTTCTGGGAAGGAGTGACGATCCCGTATATGAGGACTCTTTTCTGGAATTATCCCCCTTACCTTCATCCCACCCCAGAGCCCCATCTAAGAATGGAAGACCCTGGTCCCTGAACGTTTGAACTTGGAACTACCCAGAGGCCCCATAGCAGTTCTTTTTTGGGATTACCTAATAGGATTCTATATATGAACCCCAAAAAGGAACTACTTTGGGGCCTCTGGGTAGTGCCCTCTCAGGTCCAAGGGCTCGTCACGCAGAGCGACTCTGTGCCGCCTCAGCCGATGTCAGCGCAGACGATGCCCACGCCTTACGGCTTGGGGTTGCGGGTCATCACCGTTTACTGTTGTAGTCGCTTTTTGTTGCTGGTCACAGGTTTTGTTGCCAGGGTGAGTTCGGATTGTACAGGCATGCGGCGCCCGCCCGAGTTTCAGAACCCATCACTGCTAATCCGTATCCCCTCAACCTCAACCCAATCTTGAAATTTCCATCTTTCGCTTTTCCTTCGGGACTACGCCGGGAACTCTAGAGGGCACTTCCTTCGCCGGTTCTTCCGACGTTTTTTTGTTCAATGGAGGGGGGCGGGAAAGGGTGGGTGAAGTTAAGCAAGCCTCTACCCTCGATTTTCGACCGAAGTTGCGCTGGGTAGTGCGAGGACTGGGCTTTGATTACAGATCGTAAATATTGGCTCGCCAAATTTAGTCGCATCTCCTGATAGTCCTGTTTAACCATACCATAATACTCCTCATATCATCTTACTGCAGGAGCCTTAGTAATTGCCTATACTTTTTTGGGGGCTCCTTGTTAGAATTATTGTACAGTATACCCCAAAACCCTATTCTGATTATTAAGGCCCCTGTATTATGCAGGGCCTGAACCCCAAACGCTAAACCAAACGCTGGGCCTTTTTCAACCCCCGCTTGAGTCTACCGAAGTTGGCGGGGCCCCAACTCTGCGTGGTGCAGCATAAGACTAATAGAGGGGCCTTATTCATTACCTGTACTATTGTTAGGGTTCCTTGTTATTATCATAGCGTAAGGGCCCCAAAACCCTATTCTAATCATTAAGGCACCTATATTAAATTCCTGGAGGTGGGTGGTTGCATCAATTGATTATTTCGGCTTGGGATATGGGTTTCGAGTGATTTAGGGTTTAGAGTTTAGGGTCTAGCGTTTATATTTTAGTGTGGTTTAGTATTAAGGGCCATGCCCGGGGATTTGCAGAATGTAGGCGTTGAGGCATTCGGCAAAAGGGCACATTGATGCAATCATGAAGATACCTTGTGGTCTTAGTGCCAGGCCCTGATCAGGCACAGACGTCTCGGTACCTGGGACCTAGGAATTATAGTACATGGTAGCATGTTACATAGTATTGCAGTCTGGTTACACATATTCCTGGACATAGGGACTCCCCCAAAAATCAATCAACCGACGCACCAGGGGTCTTCTTCCCCAGCAACCCACATACGAAACCACAGGCTCGATATTTTTGGGGGGTTCAGGGGTGAAGGGCTTTTTGGTGACTTGGTTGAGATGGTTCCGGTTGTACTTAGGCCCCCCCAAGATATTTGCAGTGGGCGAAATTGCGGGCTTGGAGGCCATGCTAATATCGGGATATTATGCATCCTGGGTTTGACACCCGCCTCTCAACCTTCCAGCTGAAAAAGACAAGGCCTTTGTCCTCGCGAGCTTTGTCGCCTCAGCCTTTAGCAACGGCTCCGTTGTCCATGTCTCCCATGTCGCCGCATACCAAGAACTTGAGTCCTTCACCCTGCGATGTAAGAAGGACCAGGATTTGGAGTAATTTCCTTCGATTTTTGATTAAAGGAGGAGTTCTGTTGCAGCCTTTAGGCATACTCCATAATGCAGGGAGTCCAGATTCTCATGGTGCAGTGGCTCAGGATCGCAGGTTGACGGGCTGGCGTGCATCTCATTGCACCGGGTTTTGAGTCCTCAACTTTGACTGCAGTCCCACAAGGGATAGAAGAAGGGTACTGCACGGATCTCGGGGTTTGGGCGACTTCTAGATTCTTGTAAGAAGGTAGTTGTTGAAGCCATAGCTCACGGAAGGCTTGCCTCCTGAAGCCTGAAGCACACAGTGCTCGCCTTCGGGAGTTAGTTTGAACTGGATACCATTGCGACTTTTTATATCATCAGAAATGGTGATGGCCGCCTTGGCCGCGGAGCGGTCGGATATGGCACGGGAGTTTGTGTTCTTCGCAGAGGGCAAACGGAGAGGAGAACGGCGGCAACCTGGACGGGGCCTTCGACAGTGCCAGCGCGGCAATGATGAACCACTGCAAGACGAGATACAACAGGATCAGTGGCCACCTGGTTGCATGTGTCTTTCCATGTCGTTGCGCGCATGCTCAGACGTGTGCGTCCTGACTGCTGGCGGCAGATTCTGCCTGTTCCAGCTTGTCCTGGAAGGCAGCCTTTTTGAGGCTTCGGCTTTGCTCCCGGAGGCGTCTGAAGTCTTTGTGGACAAGGACCCCATCACGAAATCCCACCGTCGCAAGCCCCAAAAAGCATGAATTATCCCCGAACCCCAAAACCATCCAACCCCACTCCTAAACCTAAGCCGGAAAGGCCCTTTCGCTAGGCACCCCGAGCCCTACACCCTCACCCCAAAAGCCCCGAATCTTCAGCCCTGACACCCCTGAACCCTGGTCCAATCCCTAAAGGTCCAGAACCTAAACTCTGCCCAAAAACCCTAAACCCTAAACCCCTAAACCCTAAACCCCTAAACCCCTAAACCCCTAAACCCTAAACCCCTAAACCCTAAACCCCTAAACCAAAACCCTGTAAAACAACCTAAACCCGAAGACTCCTTTCGTAGAGGAATGCTCGGACCCTAAACTGCTAGAGCCTGAATTGTTTCTAAAACCATAGATAACTGAAAGAAACCCGCCCATGTTTCAAGGCATCCTTAGCCAATCTTTATATACGGGCCTAAGTAATTACCAACTTTATTGTGGGGGTTCGTTGATATGACTAAAGAACAAAATCCGCGCCCAAAACCCTATGCTAGTCATTAAGGCAACTACATGGATCCGCTCTTTTAGATCCCAGAAAGGACCCCTGACAAACGGAACCTTTAGAGGCACCCTGGTCGAATTATTAAGGCCCCAAGCTTAGGCTCGGGGCTCCTTCCTCCTCGGGGGTGCCGTCTGTGACGCGGCTGCTGGCGACTAAGAGCGCTGGACTGGCTTAGGGTTTTGGGGCTGTGGGTGTAGGGTTCAGGGTGTTGGGTTTTGGGTGGTTTAGGGGGCTTAAGATACATTTAGAATAGGGTTTTGGGCTTTGTTATAATACTACGACTACAAGAAGGAAACCCGAAAGTAGCAATGGCTACTAGGCCCTGCATTACTCTTGACATTCGAGGTTTAACGCTTGGGGTTGACAGTATCAGGATGTTTTTTGATGCTTCTAATCCTAAGCCTCAAATTAGCCCAAAAGCCTTATATGGTTAGGTCTTTGGGCTCAAAGGCCGTAATATACGAGTCCTTAGAGCCTTAGGGTAAGGTTTGGGTGGTTAAGAGTGAACGTATACAGTATCCATCTTCATTGTCAAGACTATGATTAAGATACTCAGGAATTACAACACAGGAGCCACATTGGAGATCATAGACAGGGAAGGTGTGCGAATCTAGGGTATATTTGATAATTTGGGTGTTTACGGACGTTTACGGGCTTTGGGCAGGTCATTCGGGATCACGTTGGACATTTCGGTATTGGGTTGATCTATAAGAAGATCATTTCCTTCCTCACCCTTGTGACTTTTACCCTGGTGTTATGGTGCGATCTCATGGCGCCGGGGCTGTCACATCGGCTTGTCGTCCATGGAGGATGCTAGGGTTGGGTCTGATGGTCTGGGGTTTGGAGTCATAGCAGTGTTGCAGAAGATCTTACGCGCCCCTCTGGTGCAACGTCATGGCTTGACGTGCAGGGTCCTAGTATAGGGGCCTTAATAATTAGAATAGGGTTTGGGTGATGCGGCCTGCAGCGGCGGTCCTGGCAAAATGTCTGAGCATCGGCAAATTCTGATGCGCTCAAAAGGTCAGCACCCGGCTCTTAGAATAGGGTTTGCGGGTATATCATACTATAAACATAACAAAAACTCTCAAAATAGTCCTTATTTAGGCCGCTATATTAGATCACGAACACCCTGCCGAAGCTCCTGAATCTGAGGCTCACTAGACCCTGCATGGATGACTAATCTGCTATCATACCCTATGAGTTGTTACCAGGTTCTTGTGGGGCGTCTTCTTTCGCGTTTCGTTTTTTGCGGTCTTTCACAGTACAGTGCGCTCCAAAAATTATAGGATCCTTAAGGGAGGGTGGTTCAAGGGGGGAGGGTATAAGGAATCCTTAGGGGACTGTAAGGGAACCTTAGGGAGTACTAGGGAGAATTAGGGATCACTAGGCTATAGACCCCCCTTGGACCCCCCTCCCTTAAGAATACTACAACAAAACCCTTACCGGAGGCCACCGGCTGTCGGCCCCCTGGGCGGACTTGGCACCGGCGCATGGGCGAATAGCCCCAGCGTCGTGACGGCCTGCAACAGTCCACGGCAGCCTGGCTCTCCACCTCGGGATTCCCTCAAGGCTTCAGGGTTCAGGTATAAATAGTATAGTACAGATAGTATATTCGTATTCCTTGAAAGGGGTATGCATGCGATCCAGTGCGTGATTTGCATTCTTGTTGTTCCAAAGGGCTCAGTAGTGGCATATTGGTCGCAGTGATACCAGCACTATCTAGGCTCGCCACAAACAACACGCAGCACAATCAGAACTGTTCATCCGCGACAACAAAGATGGTCATCACCGGCACAACCGGCCTAGCGTGTTGTGATACTTGTGAATTACCATTGGTTTCCGCCTGTCGATGAGGTTTCGCGTTTAGGGGTGAGGGTTCATGAAGTTCACTCTTGGAAATTGGGAATGCGTCTGAACCCGGAGATTGATCCGCTCATGTCCGCTGCAGAGCGTGGCAAGGCTTATATCCTAAGCCTCCAAAACCCTAAACCCTAAACCTTGAGTTATGTGTCTTGACTCCCAACAAGGCCCCTCAGTCCCTCAGTCCTGCCCCCACAAGAGCCCTGCTGGAATCCCATGTCAGTTTAGCCTGTTAATGCTTGGCCGAAGGGAGAACAAGTGCCTCAACGGATGGATAGAAGTAATGTCGCTGTAAGCTCCTGGTGAATCAAAAATACGGCGCATCTAAACAGATTGACGATCCAGCCCGCATGCTGCGCCGAACACTGAATAACACGTATTGTGCTGTTTAACTTTCGGAACTTTCGGCCCTGGGGAATTGAGGTCTGGAGTGGTTTGGGGGTATGGGTGTCAGATTCCGGGTAGAACCACATATCCGGCTTCGTGCAGTAGTGGCATGCGTATGACTGCAATCTCACGCCCTGTGCTATCAGAAACCGAAACCCTAAAATCCCTAAAACCGTTAACCCGTTCTGATGTGCCAGCCCTTCTACACCCAAAGCCCTAAACTCCCTAAGCCCTAAACCCCTAAATCTACACCCTAAAACCCTAAACTTGGCCCTACACCCTAAACCCCTGCCCACCGATTTCCGCTGCAATGTGTGGCTTCAGCCCTCGAGTAGCTCAAGCTGCCAGTCGAAGTGAAGGGTTTCGACTCTGGTGGATGTCATCGTATTTTATTGTATTATGTTCCATTGGTTTAGGGTTTAGGGTTTGGGGCCTAGAGGTCTAGGGTTTAGGTTGTCTATTCTGTTCCGTTCTGTTCTTAGTCAGTTCTACTCTGTTCTTAGGCTGTTCTATGAATATTCTGATCTGTTCTGATATATACAGTGACCCAAATAAAGTTGAAACAATGCTGGAACATGGACAAAGGACGATTCAGCATCAGGATGATTGTGTTCCAGCTTTCTGGCTCCCGCCTAAACCCACTAACACATTCTTTTTGGTCCTGACTATAAACTCCGGCAGTGAGTGTTCTGGTTGGTTAAGGTATACTCGAGACTTGCAGCTGGATGGCTCCAAAGACGAAGAAGACGATCAGCAAGAAGCCTGCAAGCAAAGAGGTTGCCCAAAAGCCTCATGCCGCCAAGCCGGGATCTGCTTGCCAAAAGCCTCGAGTTTTCGGCATGTCTTTCGCCAGGATCTATCCACTTTATGTGCAGAAGGTCGAGAAGAAGGGGCGTAAGAAGAGCGACGTGGACCAGGCCATTTGCTGGCTGACGGGCTACAGCCCGCAGAAGTTGAAGGAGCAGATCCAGCTCGAGAAGGATGTTGAGACCTTCTTCAACCAGGCACCCCGACCCAACCCCAAGGCCTCCAAGATCACAGGGACCATCTGTGGCGTCGTGATTGAAGAAATCAAGGACCTAGTGATGCGCAAAGTTCGCGTTCTGGACAAGCTCGTGGAGGAGATTGCCAAGGGCAAGCCCATGGACGAAGTCCTGCGAAAGTAGTGGCAGTGAAGCAGCCGGATACTTTGTCGATTACCCCTAAACCCAAGGCCCAAAAACGTAAGCTTCACATCTAGACGTGTGTCACGGTTTCGCAACGATCGATTTGGCAGCAAGCGCCGGGACAAAAAGAGCATTGCAAAGCCAGCCACTGGTCTGCGGGCTTTAGGGGAGTGGACGAATGCCCCGAAATCCAGGCACTGTTCAAAACCATGTTCTTGTAGGTTTTTAGCCCAATGCCTTCATCGGCACGATGGTCTACGGACAAGATTCATTATAGACACAAGGGTTAGCACCTACTGAATTAGTGCTAGCTAGATAGTCCTTGTCTGAATAAAGTATCGCTCAAGTAGTATGTTGTATGTTTGGGGCACCTACAGCAGACTTCCTTGTTTGATGTTCTTCTCTCGACTCTTGTCCGGGATCACTCGTGGTCACGTTTTCGGGTTTAGGCTTGGTGCTTCTGAAGTTTCTGTGGTATACGTGTAGTCTCCAATGCAGTTCATTTTTTGGTTCAACCAGTTCCGTAACGAAGGTCACCAAAACAGGAGCCACAATGGAGACTGGATTGTTCAGGTTTTGAGGTCAGGTTGTGTGCGCAGATCTTCCAGTTCAGAGCCAAATCGCCGAGACATAGCCAACTGACGTCTTTTGCATCTTAGTATTTCTGTTTGGTTCTAGGGTTTAAGGTTCTTAGTAGGCCGTCTGGTTCTTAGTAGGGAATGAGGGAATGGATTATGGAGACGATTATTGGGATTATACAGGGACGACTGTAGGGATCCCTTCCCCCATTACCTACTAAGAAGCCAGACTGTCTTGGTGGCTGAAGGCTAGCCCGGCTTAGTCAGGAATTCGGTCAGCAAGCAAGTTGCTTAAACCCAGCGCTTTAGGGTCTTGGGTCTGGGATACCGCTACCTGAAACTACCAACCCTGCTTTTCTGTAGGTTCGTTTATCCACCTTGATCTGGAAGTTATACCCCAAACCCTGAACAGATGGTTTTGGTGGGTCAGTTGGTGTGCTTCACCTGAAAGGCTCCCGAACCCCCCTGGGCAACCCGTACCTGAAGCGAACCTCGCACAACCATCGGCCGGATGTTACTATAGGGCCTAAAAAATTACCTATACTTTTTTGGGGTTTAATATGCCCCAAAACCGTTGCTCATTAGTAAGGCCCCTATACTACATTGCAAGGCTCGTGAAACCTTAGCAGTATTTTGTTTGCTCAAGGTTTGTATAAACCTATATAACGATCATACTCGCTATATATATATATATATATATATATACACATGCTTCATTAAACCCACATCATGACCATACTTGTCGTTCCATACCCTAAGGGTCCATGTACTCATATAGTATATACATTGGCCTTAATGTAATCCCCATGTATCTCTATATGGGTACATGGACCCTCAGGGATAATTGTACATACCACAATCCCTCCATGCATGTCTACTCTCAATCCTCCGAAGCTTCAACCCTGAGCCGACATGTCGGAGACTCTCCAATATCCCTTAATTTAGAAATATGCCTTAAGTTAATATAGATCCTTTAAAGGAACCCTAAGTATTCCTCAACTCTCCAATATCCCTTAATTCAGGAATATACTTAAAAATATTATAGATCCCTTAGAGGAACCCTAGGTATTCCTGAACTCTCCAATATCCCTCTTAATTCAGGAACAGACCTTAAGTTAATATAGATCCCTTAGAGGAACCCTAGGTATTCCTTAAATAGGGGAGATTGGAGTCTCTGGGATCTCGGAACTTCAAGGTTCATGAGTAGTTTATAAGTGGGTTATAAGTCCGCTAATATGGGAGTTTCTCGAAAATTGAGGGTACCTTATTTTGGGGTCCCTATAAGAAGGATCCTACTATTCAGGGTACTATATTAGGGTCCCCTGTTTTGGGAAACTCCCATATCGGTTATAAGTATAGACACCCTACTTCTAACCCTACTCATAACTACCCATGAACCTGCAACTAGGCCCTAAACCCTATACCCTCATAGAAATTTCATAGATCCCTTTAAAGGGACCCTTAAAGGAACCCTTAGAACTACCAATGAACCTCCAAGCAAGCTCAGGCAGTGTATGACGCCGGTCATTTGAGCCTTTGGGCCTTGGGACCAGGACATGAGGGATTCGGTGATTTTGCCTAGGTAGAGCTTTGGGACATTTTATGTTTTCCCTTTTTGGGCTAAAGAGGATCTTGTTTACAAATATTTTTCAAAGGCTTTAAAAGCCCCAAACTGTTGCGTATTAGGTTTTAAGGTTCCTTAAAGGGTTACCCAGAGGGTCCAAGTACACCTTATTATAGGACTTTAGGGCCGTTTTAGGTATCAAAAACCAGGCTTTAAGGTTCCTTACTTGGAGGTTCATGGGACTTAGTAAGTACAGTTACCAGTACCCCTAACTGGGGTTATAAGTACATACAAGTGTAGTTACCTTAATTATAACCCTAGTTACTAAGTCCGATGAACATATAAGCAAAGGGTTACTATAGGTAGGGGTTTGGGGCTTTAGAGCTATTATGGTTATGTTTATGACGGTAGGGGTTTACGGTTGAGGATTTCGGGCCGTTTAGGGTTCCTTAGGTGGTTACTATGAGGGTTCCCACAAGCTGGGGGTCTAGGGTTTAGGGAAGGGAAAAGAAAAGCAAGGCTTGTTTGCCACAGGCAATCGAAACCCTCATATGTTGTTTGGCGGGTAATCACAACTCGTCGGAGTGTATATAGCCGAGCATTTTCAGGCACTTCACTTCAACACCGGAGCTCGGCCCCTTATAAAGCCCTTTAAAGGAGACCCTCATAGTAACCATTATAGTAGCCCTTTAAAGGAACCCTCATAGTAACCCTTAGTACCCTTTAAAGGAGACCTTCATCGTAACCCTCATAGTAGCCCTTTAAAGGAACCCTCATAGTAACCCTTTTAGTAGCCCTTTAAAGGAGACCTCGCAGTAACCCTTAGTACCCTTTAAAGGAACCCTCATAGTAACCCTTTTAGTACCCTTTAAAGGAGACCCTCGTAGTAACCCTCATAGTAGCCCTTTAAAGGAGACCCTCATAGTAACCCTCAGTACCCTTTAAAGGAGACCCTCGTAGTAACCATTATAGTAGCCCTTTAAAGGAGACCCTCATAGTAACCCTCATAGTAGCCCTTTAAAGGAACCTTCATAGTAACCCTCATAGTAGCCCTTTAAAGGGGACCCGCATAGTAACCCTTAGTACCCTTTAAAGGAACCCTCGTAGTAACCCTCATAGTAGCCCTTTAAAGGAACCCTCATAGTAACCCTCATAGTAGCCGTTTAAAGGAGACCCTCATAGTAACCCTCAGTACCCTTTAAAGGAGACCCTCGTAGTAACCATTATAGTAGCCCTTTAAAGGAGACCCTCATAGTAACCCTCATAGTAGCCCTTTTAAGGAACCCGTATAGTAACCCTTAGTACCCTTTAAAGGAACCCTAATAGTAACCCTTTCAGTAGCCCTTTAAAGGAGACCCTCATAGTAACCCTTTTAGTAACCCTTTAAAGGAGATCCCGAAGGCCCGCAGGCAAGGAGCCGGTGTCATGAAGTCGTTGTTTTCCCAAAGGCTCCATGTACCCGTATAGTAGGTACTTAAAGGGAACTCCAGAAAGTTGGAATATGGTTCCAGGGTAGGATACCTTATAATTTACCATAAAGGGTTTAGGATAATACCAACTTTCTGGCTTTTACTTTAGGCCGTAAAGTGCCTATATAGAGACCCCTTTAAGGCCTAAGTATCTACTATATGGGCACATGGAGTCTTAGGGGTTGAGCATTGGTTGATGGCGTTGGTAGCTCCTGTGGCCCCTTCAAAGTCGACAAGGGTGGTTGTCCAAAGTATGGTCCCTCTTCGGATCTCTATTGTATTACGGCACTCATTATTTAAGGT
The DNA here is from genome assembly GCA_905221615.1 of Symbiodinium sp. CCMP2592. Lineage (NCBI taxonomy): Eukaryota > Dinophyceae > Suessiales > Symbiodiniaceae > Symbiodinium > Symbiodinium sp. CCMP2592. The sequence continues at coordinate 553,041 of CAJNDT010003535.1, forward strand.
ACCCAAAAAGGGACCCCTATTTTGACAACCACCCACAACAGGGCGACATGGTGTGATTTTATCGAGGCTTTCGGCTGCTAGGACTGGCAAATTGCTACTTTAGATACGGGCCGAAATGCTGAGCAATTCTTGTTCGGGGGCTCCTTGTTAGAATTATAGTATAATAACTAATAGAACCCTATGCTGCTTATTAAGGCCCCTTGTATTCGAGTTGCTGCACAACGCCTTGAAAGTGGATCCACCCACTGATGGAGTTGACGGTGTTTGAAGTTCGCCTGTCATTGCCCAGCGACGGTTGTGGAGTTTCACCCTGGACAAGCATTTGTGCGAAGGGTGGGGCAAGACAACAGCCAGCCATAGTCATCATCACCGCCAGTATCATCGCGCAGAGCCTGTAGCCATGAACGGCTTAATTTTGTTCAGATTCAGTTTTGCTTGTGGTTCTCAGGTTGTTTTACACTCTACTGCAGGTTCCGTCAGCTTTTAGAGGCTCTGCAATTGTCTTCGCCTTACGTGAGGGTTGTCATGGGTCTTCCTATTACTTCCTATAGTATACTTGGAGGTTCATGGGTAGTTATAAGTGGGGTTATAAGTCCCTTAATCTGGGTTGCAAGTATAGTTACCCTATACTCAACCCTACTTATAACGACCTATGAACCTCCAAGTAGGAGCACAGTGCTTGTATAGAAGGTTCTACCTTCCGGCTTCGTCTCTTCACGGAGGGCTGCAGTGCAAAAAAGCACACAGAGAGGTTTAGAACCCTACCTTTGGTTGATAGGGAATGGAAGAATGGTAGTCATAGTAGTTATAATTGTACCCCATTCCTCCATTCCCTACTAACCAAAGGTAAGTTATAGGATTATTAAGGCCTTTTTTTATAGTACCCTTATAGATCCCTTATGCTAACCCTTATAGAACCCTTTATAAGGCCCCTTTCATTCCCTACTAAGCAAAGGAAGGTTCAGGGAGGCCCCTGAGCGCAGATGCGAGATGTCCGGAAGGCAATCGGTGTGATTGCGAGGCAGCGCCGCGGCGGCGTGTTAACGAGTAGCTGGGGGGTAAAAAAATCGTGCTGCGGTTTGGCCCCAAACCATTGGCCTTAACATCTACACCCCAAACCCCTAGATCGTAATCCCGAATGAGTTTTATGGCCACCGGCTGCCCGAAAGCTAGATAGTTCGTATCAAGCAGGACGCGAGAAGTGACAGCAGTCCCTGCATCCCACCTGATATTCCTGTGACATGCAAATTCAACTATCATCTAGCCGCATATATGTCTGTGCATGACATACATGTGGGACGCTGTGTGTGTGTGTGTGCGTATGCATGTATGCAGGTAAGTATGTACGCGAGTAAGTAAGTAAGCAAGTGAGTAAGTCAGCAAATATGTAACTTTCAGTATGTATACATACATGTACGAATGTATGTATGCATACATGTATGTATGCGTGTATGCGCAGATGTATGCAGGTCGAGACGTGGGCAGGTAGGTGGGTAGGCAGGTAAAGTACGTAGGCAGGCAGGCAGGCAGGAAGGAAGGTGGGTAGGCAGGTAGTTGGGCAGGTAAGTAGGCACATAGGTGCAGGGATGAGTATCTAGTGGCAACCGGCTAGTTGCCATTGCGGCTGCAGATGATGTTTAAAAGTTTAGCAGTTGCGTCAGGTTTATGGCTAAGGCTTAGGGTGCGTGAGGGGGTGAACATCCTATGTTCTTGGCATGTGCTGGGCATCACGAGTTCTGTGTGCGTATGTATGCGTGACGTGCCTTTTCCAGTGAAACCTCAGTTACCACTATCTAATGCATCCAGGACATAAGCGAAACACATACAAACTCGCGGCACGAGCTAAACGCAGTATCGTGTGACGGTGAAGCCCTGAAACATCCTGTAACTATGAAACCCACATCCAGCTCAGCCCCACATCTTGCTTCAACTTCTTCAACCCACAGTTAGCTGCGCAAACCAATTTGCATTCTGCCCTTCCTCCCGAAATCCTACGCCATACCTGGATCTGACAAGTATGCAGAATGGTAGCCGTTTTATAGCCGTTGGGCCAGTCTTTTGTTTACTGTTAAGTTAGGGGTTTAGGATGGTAGATTGAAGACCCTAGTAAACTCATGTCTCGACCCGGCCCATGCCGGTCACAGAGCCATGGATGGCGGACGAATTCGCCGGCGGCCAAGTATGCCTGGGATGCGGGTAGTTGCGTGTGTTTTGTGAAACACCATGAAATGGAGTATGTATGTGTAGACGCAGCGTCTTGGGTTGGGATGTCGAGGATTTCGGTCAAATATGATGGCGGTTAATGGAATGGGGCCAGGGTGATTTGCTTTTGCCGGGCCTGCTCTCTCAGGAGGCAAACCTCAAAGAGTGCTCTGAACCCTAAACCCCAAAAGAAGCCCTAAAGACTAAGTGTGAATGCCTTGCTTCGTCGACGGTGGCATCATCGGTATTTCGGCCCCTGCACAATCTTTAAGGCAGAAGCTCTGCCAATTCCGTTGAGGGGTCAGGGCGTTTGTTGAAGGAAGAATTTTTGGCGACACATTCCCTTCTTATGTACCCCCAAAAAATACGGCACCCCTAGCAAACGGACCCTAAAGGGACCCTAATTCAGTGGACTACCCACATCCTGACATCATGGTCTCGCAGGCTACTTGAAGCATGCTTCCAACTTAGTGTCCTTACCCTAAGCTTCAACTCAAGACCTACAGCCCGAAAGCCGTAAAGCCTAAGCTCCAAACCTGAAGCCCTAAAACCTACACACTACCCTAAGGCCCCAAAGTAGTTCCTTTTTGGGGTTCATATATAGAATCCTATAGGGTAAGCCCAAAAAGGAACTACTTTGGGGCCTATGGGTATATACTCCCTACACCCTAACGTCCCAGCCCTTTAGTCCCGAAACGCCTTGCCAGGAAAGAGACGACCCAGTCAGCGAGCTGCAGGCGAGCCGAGATCCGTGCTCCAACACCTTTCGGATCGTTAGGGTTTTAGGGCTTCAGCGTTCTAGGGTTTAAAAGTTTAGGGTTTAGGGTTTTTTAGGATTTTCGGGCTTCAGCGTTCTAGGGTTTAGGGTTTTTTAGGATTTTCGGGCTTCAGCGTTCTAGGGTTTAGGGTTTTTTAGGATTTTAGGGCTTCAGCGTTCTAGGGTTTAGGGGTTTTAGGATTTTAGGGCTTCAGCGTTCTAGGGTTTAGGGTTTTAGGCTTCTTCCACGCGTGAGGGTTTAGCTGCACTCTGAAATACGTTTTTTCCATAAGGGTGCTATGGAGCTTAGGTTTACGGTTTGTCGGGTCCGTGGTTCAGGGAGGAGTTCGAGGTAATTAATCTATAATTATGCTTGTAGAAAATAGTAAACGCTGAACCAACCTTTTTGCTGAAACGCTTGGGTTTCTGTTGGAGATTTCACAGTCAAAGCCCTTGCTCCTAGTCCGCTGTGCTGGTGGTGTTGTGCTGGGTTGTCCGACGCGGCTTTCTAGGATTCAGGGCTCTTGTGTGGGGTGGGGCCACTTGTTTTAGAAGGCTTTACTTTAGAAGCTGCCCCCACCGTGTAATAGTGGTATAGTCGGAATATAATAGGGCCCTAATATAATCCTATATAATCCCTATGGTCACTATTACAGGGTGGGGGCCCCTTCTAAGCTTTACTGTCTGTTTTTATTGTCCAGGGGTTTGAATGCAAACCCTAAACCCGAGACCCGAGTTAACATCGCCTTGAAGCCTTGAAGGTTTCAGGGCTCTCGGGGTCTACTATAGGGGCCTAAATAATTGCCTGTAGTATTTTGGGGGTTCCTTACTATAGATATAGTATACTCTACCAATACCCAACCTTTAAACTTTTTGGGTTCTTGTAGTTTAGTAGGAATCGGACAGTTAAACCTTTTATTTCCGTGGCTTACTGGGGTAGTAAGTATAGGCGCCTAAATAATTACCTATACTATTTTGGTGGTTCCGTATTATAGATATAGTATAATGGGCCCCGAAACCCATTCTAATTATTAAGGCCCCTGCATTGCGGCCCTTTTAATAGAGCCCTTTAAAGGAACCCTACTCTAATTATTAAGGCCCCTATATAAGGGCGAGTCACAGGTTCAGGCTCTTACGGCTTCGCCGGATTTCACGGGTGTCAGGTTAGGGAAAACTCCAAATGATCAGACTTTGAGCAAGATATTATAGGATCCTTAAGGGGGGGTGGTTCAAGGGGGGAGGCTACAAGGAATCCTTAGGGGAACCTTAGGGAGTACTAGGGAGAGTTAGGGATCACTAGGCTATATACCTCCCCTGGAGCCCCCTCCCTTAAGGATACTATAAATATAGCCACAATCAATACACTGCTTTAGACACAGAATCAAAAGAACCATAGGCACTATCTTGACTTTAGGACCACAAATGGCTGAGGCTGGGGTTCAAAGTTAAAGAGCTTCGCCGCTTAGGCTTAGTGTTTTCCTGATGAGGGTTTCGGTTTTGG